>JACATO010001105.1:0-18688 GCA_018389105.1 Nautilus pompilius
TTAAAAGGGAATGAACAGATAAATGTTGACAAAAAAAAAAAGGATGAAACTGCATTCAGTTAAAACCTGTCAGTAATATAGAGCTTGGTAGTACATTTGTGATTTACTTTGCTTATATTTCTGTCCCAATCACCTGGGAAATTTATTATAATACTCAATGACAAATTTTTAACTTGAAAAGATGACAAGCTATTTACATTTTAGATAATACAAACATTAAAAAAAAATATCCTTATGATAAGTAGAATCTGAAACTAAGTCAAGGCCCACTTTTTAGAGACTTTGATTTATTCCACTCAGATAAATTTTTTTTTTGGTTATCACAAGTAACATAACCACATATTCTTTTTCTTTCCTTAGGGTAAGATTAAAAACTACAGTTAATTATTAAATGCTGTATTTAAATAATGATCAAAGTTGTTTAAACTACTTTATTAAACTTTTTATAACATGTCTTAGAACAAAGAAAGAATATGGTGTGTTCTGGCATTTTAAATCAAATTAGAAGAGTTACATGTACTTGGTACTTAGTCCAAGGTGTGTATTCACGACTATTAATCTCTCTAGTCGCCATGGTATTCTTAGCCGCACACTGAATATGCAAACACTCTGGAACATTTTGTTCCTAACTATTCATCAGAAATAAGTAATTTTTTTTTTTTTTTTTTTTTTAATTTCAAAGATAATAGTTGTTTGAACGAAAACGTCGGAGGTTTTGCAGTTTTCCTTTGTAGTACTTTTCAGGTAACTTAAAAAGTTTGTAAAATGTCAGACTACATTCTGACTATGAAGGAATTTTGGATGTAAGCAAGAGAAGCTATGGGAACCAACAAAAACAGAAAGAAAGATACAATCTTAAAATACCATATTTGGGAAAGTCAGGGTTAGAAATTAAAGGTAGACAGACAGATACCACTGCGTTCCAAATCCTTCCATTTATGCTCACCATCTCCACCTCACTAAAGCAGTTGAATATCCACCTATGTAAGCATCTGAAGGCTAAAGATACATTACCTTTTGTCTTCATGACCCGGTGCATTCTCCACTCGGGCACCAGCTGTGTCGCGGTATAATAACCCTCTTAGTTTTGAAATCGGGGTTATAACAACAACAACAACAACAACAATACAGAGGATTATTCGAAGGCGATCTGAATCATTACCTGTAGCAATGACATCCCCATCAAACTGTCTGCACAAAGCCCTGACATGGAAAACCCTATGCCCTTGTTGCTCCCGGTGACCTGAAACAAGATAATAGATGAATACAAAAAGCGGAAAGGAAAAAGCAATATTAGGGCGGTAACGAGGAAAAGGGTCCCCGGGGGGGTGGGGTGGGGGTGGGGGTGGGGGAGTAGCAGCTCCTCCGACATAAGACTACTGGCTGCAACTTCGGGTTTTACCTGAATACTTCATTCTGTAATCTTTCAGCTAGGAGAGAGGAAATCCCCATCAGAGCAGCAGACCCGACGTATTATCGTCATCTCGCAGAGTGAGCTGTTTCCACACCCCCACCCCCCCACACACACACACAGCTCCCCCTCTCTCTCTCTCTCGGGGGTCGTAAAAAACTGTTGAAAGGAAAGATCAGACTTAATGATAAATCAAACATCTGGGGAAAACTGGGTTTGCCGGAGAATGTGAACGACCCCCGACATCGCACGACGAGTTTGTCGGTCTCGCTGTGACAGGGGCAGGGACAGGGGTAAAGGGGGCCCAGGGAGGGGGCCCGGGGGGGGGGGGGACCGTATCTGGGGGGGGGGGGCAAATTCAGGCGGAGTTCGCGACATCGCCAATGCGTCAGTCAGCGCGGGATTCCAAGACGCGCCGGGAACTCCCTGATCCGCACAGAATGGTCAGGACACCAGGAGCTGAACGAGCACCGGGCGGAAAACGGTTGCTGAGATGGCCAGAACTGCTGCCTACTCACCACAGCTACACGCCTGTACGCCGCCATGTTGTTCGTGACCACTCATGACGTCACCCAGCCCTGGCGGAGTATTGAGTTCTCTCCCTTAACCCGGCCCCCAGATAAAAATCTGACGGACCCTTCAGTTTAATTTCTCTGTACCACATCAGTACATTTTAATTTAATTCTGGGGCGGTTTTACTCCTTTTTTCTCTCTCGAACTAAATTACTTTGTTTTTTGAACGCAATTATTATCCAGGTAGATTATATCTGTGGCAGACATTGTTTTTACCTCCCTTTGATTAAAACCGAGCGCCGTCGGTCAGGTGGTCAGCAGCACAAAGATAACAACACCTTTCTTTTTTTTTTTTTAAAGAAAAACTAATTAAAATATATAAATGTTGTTGTTGTTTTTTTTTAAATAAAAGAATGGCTTTTAAACTCTGGGACCTCGGACAGGGCGATTTACCACATGTCCAGCACATGGGTACGGATGGCGGATTGGGTGGACGGCCTCCAGACATGGAGGTTAGCTGCGGTATTTGCTGTTCCCAGTCACGGACCGAACTGGCGTCGGTTCTATCAGGGCGGGGGTGGGGCAGCTTGTGGCAAAGCTACTCCTAAAATGCCTAGGTGTCACATGACGGAGCCAGCAGGTGGGCAAGGGCCACCTTAAAAGCCCGGGGTGGGATCCCCGGAGAGACAATGCCCACGTGCTCCCAGGGTAGGACGTATGAACTAATGGCGGGGTAACCCCTACAGAAAACCTGGAGAGCTGAGCTAGTCAGTCTTAACAAACCACAGCACCATGCACCTTACTGGCGAACGCTAAGAAGAAGAATAAAGACTGAGACAGAAGGATCGGATATTTCCAGATGTCTTACACTTCGTCAGGTAAGTTTTTTTTTAAAAATTTTTTTTATAATCTATGTATTTGTCCCCTTTTTGACATGAAAAGAAAACAACAACACGAAACCCAGAGGATGTGCGACGAGCGGAGTTAAGGGGATCGTCTAAAAGAGTACCGCATTATCAGGCCTGACGCCAACTTTAAGTCTAACCTCAACACGAATGGAGGCGCCAAAGTAAAGATGGACGGGTCGGTACAAGATAAACAAGATGGGCAAGAGGGATGTTTTTAGTGTTCATGAAACCTGAACTCACAACAGAATTGTAAAAAAAAATAACAAAATGCGAATTCGAGAGATTGACGTAGGTCGAGCAAAATAAATTAAATCTATGGTTAAAAAAAAAAAGATGGCGAGCTATGAGAATTATTTAAAGTGAAAGTCTAAGTACAACACTGCAACATGGAATAAATAAAACCAAGTTTGACAGGTTTTTTTCTTTTTTTCGCTGTTGAACGGAACAGACTCCATAAAAAAAAGAAAAAAAAGGGGGGGATTTAAGAAAATTATTAGCTACAAAGAATACTTTACAGGAGATCACAGTGCAACAATGGACGTGTATCATACATTTCAAGAACGATAACGAAATGAAGGTTAGCGTCGATTTTTGATTAAGAGTTAACTCCCTTAAGCCATCAGCCCAGACCGACCCTAATAACCCCATAAAGGGCAGTCGTGAATTATATCTAAAAAAAATTTCTTTTAAATGATAAATTAGATGACTACACAGCCATGTTGATTGGAGTAATGGCAGAAACGGGTTTGACTGGAGCAGGATGAGCATAACTACGTACCTAGTAGGATGTGGCTGAGGATAGGTAAATCTGATTAATACCTGGTGACGCTCATTGCGATGCGCATCGTTTAGTCATCTTTGCAGTTCATTAAAGTGTTTATTAATTAATTATTTTTATTATTTAAAAAATAAGTACCACTGATTCCTTTTACATCATAAACAAATAAGATTATTTACGCTGGTTATCATTAAAAAAAAATGTAATAGAGTTTCTGAAAAGGCTGATATTTCCAGAGCTGTTCTTTTAGGAATAAGTCACCAAAAAAAATATTAGCACCCACTCAGAATAAGTGCACAGTGGATAATAAATAAATAAATAAATAATACAGGTATCGTTCGATCTACTGAAACGTTTTCCAGGACTGCATCCCTTTGATAAATCGAGGGATACCTGTGACAGTACCCTATGCATGTAGTACATGTTTTCGTCGGCTCGTCTGGGTCGCTGTGTGCCGTCGCAGACAACGAAGGAACAAATGATCTCAACGTTGCGTCTTGGACTGAGAGACCGGGGAGGTGGCCGGGCCCCGTCAGACGATAGGTTATCAGCACTTTTAGAATCGAGCTAACCTAGTAGAATTTTCCATTTCTGTATGTGGGAGGAAATCTACGCCGTTGTCTGTGTGAAGAAAAGCGAGAAGAATCCATGCCAGGGTCGGGGTTTGGTACGGCGAGCCGAGCCGAGCCGATCCCCGACCAGGATTCGAACTCGGGGCCCTTTCAGGAAAAGACTACAAAGACATACATTAAGGGATCGTTGAACCACATTGATGTAGATTTGCATGATGATCTGTCTGCTTTTTTTTTGGTAAACAGCAGAAATGTTAAGCGTCTTCAAGGTCTCGCCACCTGGAGCAGTCACGAAGACTTGATGTTTAATGTCGTGCAAAGTTGATCTGAACGTAAGCGTTTAAATTTTGTGTTTTCAAAAAAATATGACCCTTGAAAATAAAAGCAAAACTCGCGACAAACAAGTAAATTAAGCACAAATTCAGCGTTTACTGGTTTGTAAATAGGTTTGTAGGCGTCCAGGCGATCGAAATAGGCCATCATCAACACATTTACCTCCAGATTCCTTGTATATGCGATCTGAATCTGATTTTTTTATTTGCTGCCAATTTTGAAAACAAAAACCTTCCCACAATGCAATGCTACGAAAACTCGAGACTGAGTCCTGATGATCGCGGATTGCTCCGAAAGTTTAGCATTCACATGAACACGACAGAAACCCGGAGAATAGGAAATATAATCCTTGGCAGAAGGAAACCGCATAGAAGTGTAAGTAAAAGAGGACAGCCAAAAATAAATAAATAAATAAATTAGTCTCGGGTGATTGGCTGATATTTTACCGACTTTTCAGCGGT
The DNA here is from genome assembly GCA_018389105.1 of Nautilus pompilius. NCBI lineage: Eukaryota > Metazoa > Mollusca > Cephalopoda > Nautilida > Nautilidae > Nautilus > Nautilus pompilius. The sequence goes on from JACATO010001105.1 coordinate 4,977, forward strand.
GTGGAAATGTTTTTAGATTATCATCGGTTGACAGAAGCTAGAGTCAGATTGCGCACCCTAAATGCAATGGTTAGGACCCTTACGAGACGACTAATCGGGGGGGGGCCCGAACTGTCACATACAAGACCAGTATCGCAGCCAGGTAGGTCCCAAGCGATCAATAGTCCAGAATGACCACGATGGTCAGATAAACTACATTTAGCTGCTGCGAGTGATGGAATTACGACGTCGGAAAGTGAAGAAGTAATGCTGATGATAACCAGCATCGTGCCATCACCATTATTATTAATTTTTATCTGGAATCTGATTTTCATGGCTGCTTTAAAAAAGAAGAAGAAAAAAAAAACAACATTCTGTAGCCGATCTGGCGTAACTGAAGAAAAGAAATGTCTCGGCAGATCGGGACAGCTCTCTCAGAACGGCTCGTCCTCGTGGAGCTCGGACCACAATCAGCAGAGGAGAAGGCGGATGATGATTTGCGATCTAGAGCTGAAGCGAATCTCTCAGTAATTTATGGTTTTTCATTCTTGTCTGACACCAAGGTGGTCTGTTGGTGTAAAACTGTTAAGCATATTGACTTCTTTACGTTTCCCCACGTTGCATAACAGTAGTTCATCTATTACCTGGCCCCCCCCCACTTCTCGGTCTTAAGTTAGGACTTCTTCGTCGGCTCCCATATTGGCGGCGCCGCCGTGCAGATACCATCGTCGGCATGGTGACCGTGAGAGCTGAGCAGAAAACGTGCGAGGATTGACAGACATCTTTATCAATCATCGCCGGTCCGACGGCGAATTTTTTTTTCCAATTCCCTGCTTATCTCGACGGCTGCGAATAGCTACATCGCACCCTATTAAACGGTTTGCAAAACGATACTCTCGGCTCAGCCAGGGGGAGTCGGCAGCGATCTGGAGCCCCAAAGGGCTGAGGAATTTTATTGGTCGCGGTCAGCTGATTTCGCCAGATCCGCTTCTGCAGAATCGAGTGAACTCTGTGAATAAGTGCGAGCGGAAGGGTTAATTAGAGGCTTTTAGGTGAAATAAATTTGCATCGCTCGTTTGAATTTACTCGTATTTCTAACAGAATACATTTCAGTGTAGGTTTTAATTTACACAGACAGAGACACACAGAGACACACAGATACAGACACACACAGAGACAGAGACACAGACAAACACGGAGACACGAGAAACACAACAGACACAGACAACAGACACAGATACACACAGAGACACACAGACACACAGACACGACAAACAGAGACAGAGACAGAGACACAGACAAACACAGAGACAGAGACACACAGACACAGACACACACAGAGACAGAGACACAGACAAACACAGACACAGAGACACACAGACACAGACAAACAGAGACAGAGACAGCGACAGACACACAGACAACCACAGAGACAGAGACAGAGACACAGACTCACAGACACAGAGACACACAGACACAGACAAACAGAGACAGAGACAGCGACAGACACACAGACAAACACAGAGACAGAGACAGAGACACAGACTCACAGACACAGAGACACACAGACACAGACAAACAGAGACAAGACAGCGACAGACACACAGACAAACACAGAGACAGAGACAGAGACACAGACTCACAGACACAGAGACACACAGACACAGACAAACAGAGACAGAGACAGCGACAGACACACAGACACACACACAACAGACAAAACCACACACACCACACACACACACACACACTTACCGTGATTGTCATACATTAGTTTAATATTTTATAGGTATATGGACATGAAATAAGCTAAAGATATAATTCATTATAATGGTTCCGAAGATATTTATCATTTAATTAGAACCCAATGGCTTGTGATTACAATTAACCGTACTTTAATTACAAAATGACCTCCTGTGTATGTCACAAGAGAAGCTAAAGATAATACCGATGATGAGTCTCACATGATCTGTACCTCTAATCTAACGGATGTATATACCCATTAAAGTTGTGTGCAAGTATTCAAAAAATTAGGAAATTATTATTAAAATAATTAGAATGGAAAATGTTCATATATCTGCATAATTCCTCAGGTCTCGAGTGCAGCAGGGTTTTGTTTTGACCCCGTGCAGAAATCTTTCCCTTCCCTCCTCCAGTTCTCTCTTTGAGGAATTTTCCCCCTCTTCCCCCTTCTTTTAAATGACTGACGTCGGTAATTCGAAGGCTGCTATCTGATATAAGGGCTGTCGAAAACGTCCGCTTCATTCCTTGTCAAGTCCAGCGGGCGGACGCAGGTGGGGCGAGCGAGTTAATCGCAGTTAAGAGAGCTTATCAGCGGTACGTACGGAGGAGAGCTCCTGACTAATTCTTTCCGTTTATCTCCCTTGAACACCCTCCCGCCTCCACACCCCACCCTAACCCCCTCTGGCTGAGCGAGATGCTATATCACGTTATCCCGGTAGACTCGCGATTAGAAAGTAAAAAAAAAAAACTATCTGTCCGCTCGATGGAGAGAGAGAGAGAGAGAGAGAGAGAGAGAGAGAGAGAGAGATGGGGAGAAGAGAGAAGCTAATGGACTTCACTCTTCTAAGCAGATCTCCCTGTGTTGTTATCCCTGACTGACGATTAACTGGCCACGTTTAGCTTTCCTTGGTTATCGCCCAACGACGTTTGTCTCTAAACGGCATATTCTTAAAATGCATTGCTGTCACAAACAGATAACTTCCACCCCTAAAAGGTCTCTCTCTCTCTCGAACGCCTTCGAAGCCGTAGCCGAGGAGTTCGTTCTGTGGGAGTGAGATGCGAAGGATTGCGGAGGAAGAGGCAATGAGCGGACTAATGACGCTCTTCTCCTCCACACGAGCTGACCTCTTCTCTAAACACCGAGTCCGCAAGCCTCTGTTTATCTCCCATCCCAGCTCTCGCTCTGTTTGCGAAATACTTGGCGGCCGCGTTTCGAAAGGAGTGGGAACTGGGCTAATTCAATAACAAAATATGTCCAACTGCCCGCGCTGTCTACCAGGCAAGGGGTCAAGTGCTCTCTTTGGTCACAACGGAAGTAGTTCACGCGCTTCCGCTCATGTGCAACGAGTATTGCGTGCTCTACTAATCGCACAATACCTTAAGTCTTCTCGACAGATTACGGTATTTTTCAGTTTCCGCGCCGATCGACCCAAACCCGGGCGTAATCGTTCCTGCTCTTTTTAAAATTGGGAACAGTATCTTAGCTGTACTCTCCGGTCAGTTTGGGCGCTATCATCGCTTACCCCCAGCTGGCCGCCATGACAGATCTCGGAGTACAGCCTCGTTTTGAAAGACATCTGCTAGCACTTAAGCTCTGTTTGGTTCTTCTTAACGAGGTCGCGCTCATCTCTGCGGCGATATTCATTAAAAAAAATTACAAATAAGAAAAAAAAAAAAATATATATATATATATGTGTGTGGTTAACATCTGTTAAATTATAACTGAATTGTTATTTGATTAATAAGCTGTTCTTGTGTGTAGTTCCAGTTTTCACCCTAAAAACTTCACTAAAGACGGAAACCTTCCGTTACGGATGCGAGCGAGTAAGAAATTAAAACGAGTCATTTCGAAATGGTGAAACCTGATAAGAATTTGCGAACACTAGATCAAGAATTCCAATCTTACTCCATACATATCTCTGTTTCTCTCATATCGTGTGTGTGTGTGTGTGTGTGTAAAAGTAATAGAGGCTTGGGCAAGCAAAATCTCGCCATTATTTCATACTGATTCAAAACCGAAGTCAGTGTCTGTTCTTACGTATCCCCCCCCCGTTCGACCAAAATAATATTCTCCAATACTACAGCCTTCTGACCTTTCGGTTTTCGGCAAGTCGTCATAATTAAGACTTTCGGTTTCCTGTTAACTGTTTACTCTGCACGTGTTTTCTGTTCTACTTTTCGCCCAGCTTCTGTTTTGGTCTAATTGATTTTCTCTCGTGATGTTGTTGACTGTTCCCAGCTGCGAGAGAGAGAGAGAGAGAGAGAGAGAGAGAGAAGAGGAGAGGAGAAGAGAGAGAGAGAGAAGAGAGAGATGATGTCAGTACAGAGACAGAGAGATGATGATGATGAGGATGTCAGTACAGAGAGATATAGAGAGCAGAGACGAGATAGAATGATGTCAGTACAGATAGAGAGAGAGATGATGATGACGATGATAGTCAAGTCAGAGAGAGAGAGAGATGATTATGATGATGATGATGTCAGTACAGAGAGAGACAGAGATGATGTCAGTACAGAGAGAGAGAGAGAGATGATGATGATGATGATGTATGTCAGTACAGAGAGAGAGAGAAGAGAGAGAGGAGAGTGTGTGTGGGTGTGTTTGTTGGTTAAAAAGTGCAAAATGTCCCCAAATTTTGCTGGTTTTTACGTTTGCTTTGTTCGACGTTGATGTCAAGAAAGTCCGTAGATGCTGAATGGGAGACGAAAGCCCACGTGACGGGACCTAAATTTTCAAGCCGTGTCCTGTGCTTGTCTTCTGCATCTTTCAGACCGGTGATGGTTAACGTGCCATTCATGTTTGCTCGCTTAATGAATATTTCACTACGGCAGCAGCAGTGAAATAATAAACGTGTAGATGGAATTTAGGGGCTGAAGTCGAGCGTTTCCCATCATCTTAGCTGAACTCAGCACTGATAAGTTGCTGGGGAATGATCCAAGCCAACTCTTTACTGTTCGAACACCAGTGAGCAGTGCGATATATACACACACATATGGAAATGAATAAAGGTTAAAATTACCTAATGACCTGTTGTAAACTATGATTAATCATTTTGTCAAGGATAATTCCCAACGACCAGCGGTGCAGAGTAATAACATAGATAAATTATTTAATTAACTCTGGTTTTGAAAGATGATAAGAGCAGGATGCAAAAAATAGTAATTAACATTTCCAGGACCGTCGAAAATAGATGTACAGTTGTCCCCCGGTATTCGCGGGGGTTACGTCCCTTGAGCACCCGCGAATAGTGGAAAACCGCGAATATTGGACGTGGTCCATAAAAATGCCTATAAACGTCAAAATATAACGTAAAATATAAGTAAATATATAATAATAATTTGATAAAAAATACAACACTCGGAGAAACACTTGAGATAGCTACACGCTGTAAACTGGGATGATGCTGGGCTGCATCTGCCCGAGACAGCGCCTCGTGGGCAGCAGCCAATCAGCAGCGAGGAGAAATGAATAACGCTCTCGGATTGGCTACTTTCAAACCTCCAGCCAATAGCGTTTATTTTATATCGATATTTTGCTGAATTTACGTTACTAATTTTGTAATATAAATACTAAATTATATTGTTATTAATAATTTAGTGTTAAAAAGCGTGAAAAAATATATATTGCCACAAAAAAGCCATAAAAAATCGCGGAAGATATTTGCGATTCCGCGAATATGCGGGAGTTTCCACGAACAATTATTAGTTGGGTTCTAAGGGAAATTCCGCGAATAACCGGGGCCGCGATTACGCGGGGGGTCGACTCTACATCTGACAGCATTTGCAATCCCTGTCGCACAACTGAACCCTGTACAGCCCGAAATTATGGACAACTATGACGCACAAACAAACAGTTTTGACGACAAATCTGGGTATCGCTCTCGTGTGTTTTGCATTTAGGCGTGTGTACTGACAGCCAGTTCAATACGAATACTAACTATTACTGGTTCTTTCCGGGTGGTGACAAAAGCGACGCAAAAGCTGACGCAGTATATAGATAGTTAATAACGTCAACTGTCCAGATCAGCAGAGCAGAACCTCAGACTCATCGCGCATCGGGACGAATAGAAGTTAGCGAGATAGCAACTTACAATTTATTGATGGACAGAAATGTAGTGTTTGCCTCTTTCTCACTGCTGTTCACCGAATATTTTAATTAATTAATTAATTTTCCTTTAATGGATTCTCCCGCGTAGTCTGGTTTCCTCTCACAGATGGGCAAGGGATTTCTAGTAGAGACTTTTGAGATACATGTAGCGGAGGTTAGACACCCTACACTTCTCCCCTTCCGCAAGATGCCTCAACCACAAAGTTTAGTCCCCGGGGAGGGGATGGCGAGGAAAAGAACCGATTCTTTCCTTTTCGGCCCTCAACTGGCCCCGCACCTCAACGTCTCTGTATTTCATCGCGTCCTTTCGCAATGAAAACGAAACTCTGAGGGGTTTTACGTCTATCTCCGTAAAGGCTCTTAGCTGCCAGCTATGCCTTTCCTCGGACCTCAGCCCATGCAAATAAAACGGAAGTAAACCGAGTTCCCTTTTGGCTGCCTGGACAAGGACCAGGTTGCACTCGGAAAGAGAGAGAGAGGCTTAACGCAATCCTAGACATTACAGCGACAGTAATAAATACTGCTGTAGATAGAGTCAGGTGCTGCTGGGCCATTCCTGAGAGAAGACTTGTAGTGTGAATGGAAATTCTGTCATCACGTTACATTTCCTGACTTAAGTGTTTCCGGAAAAGGAGAGTGCTAATGGTCCTTCTCAAAAAAAAACTAGATCTATTTAAGTTTTCCGGGTGAATGCGAATGGATTTTCCCCCCATCTACATCATTCTTACGGCGTTTGTGATGTTATAAAACAATCTTTAAATTACATGTTCATATATAAAATACGCCCTACATAATTATATATTTGTGCCCTACGTTCCCACCAAGTCTCCCGAATACTGGACATCAGAGTTTCTCCGTTGTGTTCCACCGTGCCGTCATCCGTGAGCTTTTGGATGAAAGAAGCCTTAACGCATTTGTATGGTAGGGCACGAAAGTGTGTACACACCCCTCTGGTACACTCGCAGTGTATTCACAGCAGATGGAATAAATATTGTACAAAAGCGATATTTTAAAGCTTAAACACAGAGCTGTTTGCTCTTCATACCTTTATTATACGTCGTCCGCTAAACACAAAAGAATTATACTTATTTCTTTATTCGATTTATAACTTGCTCGCGCTTTTTACATTCTTGGCCAATCTTGAACGTACCCCCCCCTTTTTTTTACGTGGGGGTGTGGGGTGGGGTATGTCGCAACTCGAGCCGGGCGTGAACGGGAAGCATTTGGCCGAACTGTGAGCCGTGAAAGGTACGTAATAACGGGGTGACTTATGGACATTTTCTCTCCTTCCGCCTGGTCCTGCCGCTCACAGTTTTAACAGCTGAGAGAAGGGGGATTTCTTCCGGTATGGCATTGTTGAAACCCGAGCTCACATCTCTTGCTAGGGTCAACATTCTGCTGATCTCGCTAATGAGAGAGTAAGGCAAAGACCCCCCAAAACACTCTCTCTCCTCTCTCTCTCTCTCATCTCTCTCTCCTCTCTGTACTGACATCATCTCTCTCTCTCATCTCTCCTCTCTCGTCCATCTCTCTCTCTCTCTCTGTACTGACTCTCTCTCTCTCTCGCTCTCTCTCGTCTCATCTCTCGTCTCTCTCCTCTCCTCTCTCCTCTCTCCTGTCTCTCTCTCTCTCCATCTTCTCTCTCTGTAACTGACATCATCTCTCTCTCATCCATCTCTCTCTCGCTCTCTCTCTCGCTCTCTCTCCGTCTCTCCTCTCTCATCCTCTCTCTCCCTCTCTCTCTCTCCTCTCTCTCCATCTCTCTCTCTCTTCTCGACTGACCATCATCTCTCCTCTCTCCCTCTCCATCTCTCTCTCCATCTCTCTCTCTCTCTCTCTCTCTCTCCCACCATCTCTCTCATCATGTTAGCTAGTTACTTAAATATAATATCTCACACGCGTTTTTGTTTTAAGAATAAAAAAACAGATTTCTCTACCGTTTTGTGGTAACACCAGATGGGCTTGAAAATTATATTACTATTATGCTAAGAAACAATCACGTCTGGTACATGCAATCTGCTTAGTTAGCATGAATTTTCGTTTAAAAACAAACAACATAAAAATTAAGGGGCCTTAATGGAGCGGCAGTTCGACCACAATGACAAAAAAAACCTGAAATATTCCACCCACCATCGACGGGCGCCCAAACAAACCCTCTCACGCTTCCCAGTTAGCAGAACTAAAATAAGAAAGTGGGTAATTAACCATTGATTGGAAAACATGGCGCATCTGGTAATTTATTAAAGTTGGGTCCATCGCCGCGTGACGAGAGTCTGCACGTGACGAGAGCTCGCAAGCTCTGCGAGATGGGAGATTTCGGTGGACTGTCTGGATGATGCCAGAATACGTCAGATTCTTATCTCTTCATTCTTCGATTCGGTTACTGCAAAGAAACCTCCAACCTTTCCCGCGTTATTTATCGACGTGGCAGCTCTTTTTTTTTTTGTTTTTTTGTTGTTAATGCCCCAGAGGCCATGTTTAAAGTTCTGTTTGCGCCATGTGCCGAGAGCATCGTTATCGCCCATTGATGACTTCTCCGCGAATATTTCTTCTTTTTCTCGACCTTCGTTGGATCTTCACTCGGTTTTAGTCCGCTTCTGCCGTCTAAATGTCGAAACAGCTCGTTCCAACGATCGACTAGACTCTCCGCCGCGGCGTTCTTCATCGTCGCCTCCATCGTTTCTGATGCTTCGTTCGAAAACTCCCTGATCAATCGAGAAAATGGGCGAACCGATTCATTCGCGCGAGATCTGTACTGTTTTTTTTTTTTGGTACGGTGAAGTTTGGCGTGATAGAGCTGCTGGGTTTTAAAGGTGAAAATCTTCTTAAAGACGAAGGGGGGGGAGAGGGGGTTCGCACGGGACGAAGATTCTCAAAACCGGGAGATTGCGTCTCTAAACGGGAGGATCACGCCGAGAACGGGAGATATCTCACTAACACCTTGCTTTATTTTAATATATTATAATATACAGAGGACTTAAAACTTCGTTATGTTCATATAGAATGTAGAATTAAAAAACAAAAACAAACCGTCTTTGAATGGTTTTCGGAACCATCTGGAATTATCGGCTTGGCATTAGTACTGTTCGGAACGCAAACCGGTTTATGGTTTCGTTTTAAAATTATCTCAGAGAGAAATAACAAAGTAAAATACATTTTTTGGAAACGTACGGTGTCGTTATATAGGATCGGAAATATAATCTATACTCATGTGCCTGTAAGATATTTTATTATTAAGTTCGATTATAATCCATCTACGAGTTAGGAAAATTCTCACGATTTATGTACTCAGGGAAGCGCTCGTTTACGGGGATAAACACTCGTTCTACTGCGCGGTTCTTCTAAGCCTGGATTTTATGCCAACACTGCTCTTCCTGTCATGAGTAAGAAGTAACCTAATCCGACAGTTGCGTCATTGTAACGACATCTGTATGCCTGGTACCAAGCGTAGCTTATAGCAAAGTCCACTTACCCCAAAACAATAACAAAAAGAAAATAAAAAGCCATTGTTTGAGGCACTTGAAAACGGTTTTGTTTCCGAAGTTTCAGACATAAGAATGGTGTTTGTGCGTGCCAAAGGCGGCAGTGGTAGAGAAGTTAAGCTGCAAAGTAAGGGATTTCACTCAGGATAGGAGTGTAGCCCAACCAGGAAAAACAAGCTCCGTCAGTGCAGATATTAAAAGACCACCATGGTCGGGCGTAACACTATCATAATTCCTTATGCTTCTGACGCGGTTCATAATGATGCTTATATTAGAGCAACTGCTGCAAAACCTGTCCAATTTAGAGTCGCTGGCGATCCGCCATAGTAGACTGGTTTCTGCTAGTTACGGACTTACGTCCCTTTGCTGTCCGATCTTATGCAAAACGTTGGCGAGTTGGACGAAACCGATAGAGCGGCTGACATTAACTATCAAATGTTTCAGGAAGTGAAACCATGAAGCAAAAGGGGTTTCATCAGTATTTATTATTATTAATATTATTCTAAATGCCTCAGAGCGAAAGTGTGCATGCTTTGTGTAGAGAGATGGACAGCAAGTACCGTCGTTCACCGTATCGGCCCGACCCTGGAGACCGGTTGTCACGGAAGCACGAGCCCCAGTAGCAGCAGCAGTTTCCTCCTGAACCGTTGAGAAAGGCAAATGTTTTTTTTTCGTAAACATACAGGAGCCCCCTATAACCTTTCTAGTCTCTTCTGCCCCTTCGTTTTCCCCTGGGGGTTGGTGGTGGTGCTAGGACGAGCAGCAAGGTCAGGGTCACACCTGGAGACAGACCGCTCTTCCGCTTGTCGTAAACAAACCTGGAGGAACGCGAGAAAGGGAAGAGGGGTAAAGGGCGACAACCACGAAATGGCTGACGCTCTCATTTCAAAGCAGACCAACGCTGATCAGACGTTTTTACCAACGGCTAGAACCCCATTTACCCCGGGGAAGTAGGCCCCTGCTCTTCCGTCTGTCGCCGGACTGTTTTCTGTTACTTTTTTGAAAACTTAAGGTTAATTTTACCGCAAATGTTCGGCCGGATAACATTTAAAACGGACTGGAGTAGCAAAAAGGGAAAGCCCCCTGTCCCCTTTTATCGGGGTAAATGTCGAGGTTGCAGTCTGGGGGGGGTGGGGAAAGCGCGCAGAAGATCAGGAGCGGTCCCTTTATCACGCTAACAACCCCACGTGGCCTTTAGTTTTGTCGTGGCCCCTCCTCGCCAGACGGGACTCTGTCGCGATCTGGTAAAGCCAGATCCATTCTGCCGAGCCTATGCTCAATTACGAACCAGACGAATTCTATGCTTATCGCGACCCTTGTGCGCATAAAACCTCTAAGCCAGGCAAAGGAGTGGGAAGTTTACAACTGGGATACAGGCCCTTTGAAGAAATTGTAAAAAAAAAACAAAAAAAAAAAACAACAACACAAAAAAACCCCAGCAACATGGCGTAATCTAGCAGAGCAATTGCAAGCACCCCGTGAACTTAATGTAATCCATATTCGAGCATGACAAATCTTCAAGCGCGCGAAAAACCCTCCCTTCCGCTTGCCTATTTCACGATTTTTTCCGCTGTTTTCTTACTGCTAAATGGCCCTTCATCGAGCACCCTGACGACTAGACTGTGGCCATATTCATTACGTAAGGGCGTAGCCCGTTCCACTTTCTCACGATGTATGTATATTAATAATGCCAGACCGGTCTCGCCGAGCAGCGCGAAGTTCAGTCGCTAGCGGACCATCTGGTTCGGCGGCCATCCGCTGTATGGCGCTGCGGTTGTTTTTTTTTTCATTTCCCGTTGGAATTACCTTCTTTTTCCTTCTTCTTGGTGAACCCCTCCCCCCCCCCATCCTTCCTGGGTATCGGAGATCTTCCACAACACCGAACTAAAGGACTTGGTGTCAGCCTCGGTGACCAAGCAACGGTCGGGGTCCGAACCAGTCGACAGTTATCTTCGATCAGACGACTCGGGGGAAACCCTACTCACCCGGAAAAAAAAAAAAACTATACGTTTTAGCCGGCGAAGAGAAGACGAGAAAAAATAATCCATTCCGTGCAGAGACGCCACATTAACCCGGTCACGGCCGGAATTCGAACCCCTGGTTTTGAGGGGCGGCGGGGGGGGAGCCTCGTTTACAGATAGCGCCGCCGGACTTCCGTACGAACTTCAAACTCCGACTCGCCCCCAAAAGCTGAGATCGCCAAGAACGCTTAGGGTAGATGGCCGAACTCAGCATCCAGTGCCTGTCTGTCTCCTGCTGACGAGCGTAGAGAAAAACAAACAACTTCCAGGATCACATCGCGATAAAAAAATATATATATCAAGTAGCCCCATCGTTTTAATATCCTACCGCGAAAGTTTTTAGAAATTGATTTTTAGGGTTTTAATTCCACCAAAACAGTAATTCTGCCTAAATAATAAAGTGTGGCCCCTCTCAAGGATGGATGCTCGCCCACGCATATACAAACATGGCCATTTATTATATTTTTATGAGAATAATTTTAATTTGGTTACTGGTAAAGGAGACGAGAGGTGGAAACGACGAGAGATCTGGCGACACGTGTGACAGGCACTCTTCAGAGAAGAAGGAGGAAAAGGGAGGTTGCCTATGTAATAGGTTTATTTGAAGAGTAGCTGTAAAAAAAACAAAAAAACACACTAAAAGCCATCTGCTTGGAGAATTTCTTAAACAACAACTCCTCCCGGCAGAGGTCACACACACACACACACATACACAAAAGGCCAGTCCCCCCTTTTCCCAAAACGTATGTAAATGGTCTAGAATTTTCGCGGAAACAATTACTTTCCCGGTCTCGGTCTAATGATAAGCGTGATATTTCGAAAACGGCGACCGATTTGACGCATCGGTGGTCGACTCAGAAACAAAACCCGCCATTGTTCTCCTCTTGCTCTTCTCCAGCTCTAATGTAGGTTAGGTCACCGTCGAGCCACGCTCGCATTACAGGCTGTTATTTCTCTATCAGCTTTATTACGAGGCGAAAAACGGAATACATTTCCGGATTTTGGTTACTGTGCAGCCGTTTAACTTTATCGCTGATACCTTGTAATTAATAATAATGACGGTCGCCCTTCGTAACCAAAGATGGCCGTTCGCAAATTGCACGCGAACAGCTGAGGGCCCGAGTTTGTTTTCAGGGTAGAGTAAGGGCTGCTGCCCGTTCTAGTTTACTGTAACCCAGTGTCAAGGAATAGCCGAGAAGACAAGACAACCTACTATTCGCCGCACTCCACAATCACGTGACTAATAAATTTGCTGTGCTCTGAGAGACCGCCATGCGCTATCCGGTTCCAGAGAATGCAGCGCCCCCTGTCAACCAATCCTATAGTGACACGTCTTTGACTTCCTCGCTGAGAGGCTCGCGACGCATGCGTTTTCGGCCAGGCTTAAATAATTAAACTTACTGAGCGCCCAGTCGAATGGGTAACTAGGCAAATTGGTAAGTTACTTAACTGGTTGTTTATTATTATTATTATGATTATTATTATTATTATATTATTATGATTCTTATTATTATTATTATTATTTATTATTATATTATTCTCATCATCATCATTATTATCATCATCATCATTATTATTATTATTATTATTTATTATTATTATTATTATTAGTATTATTATTATTATTATTATATTTATTATTTTGATCGCACTGTTCTGCTATACGAATCTACCCCGAGTGATAACCACGTGATCTTTACGTGACAAGAGGCGACCAACACCCTTAGAATTTTACTTTATTTCTCTTCTCGGTCACATCTATGTTCTCACCATAAGCGCCATGGTTACGGATACTTCTAATGGGAACGGAATGTGCGTTCAGTAATAAAATAAGTGCTCGACATTTGCGAAAGTTTATCTCCGTTCTCGAGTCCAACCTCAAGTCGAGACAGGCGACAGCTGAAGCTGCAGCCCAGCGGCATGCAACACAACTTCCCGAGCTGTCTGTGGGGCTGAGATCGAGTTGCTCACGACTTAACCCTTCCGCGTCGTTTGCATCTGACTTCCGAGCTTGTGAAACATTTGGCTACAACCGCCTCAACTCTCTCTCTCTCTCTCTCTCTCTCTCTCATCAAATTCCTAAAATTCCCGGCTTTCTTCGCGTGGTGCCCCCGTTTCTGGCCATTTGTTTTTCTAAACAATATGACCCCAAATCGGCCTTCATCTTCTCTTTCCCACAAGCACAGTACTTTGCTTTTTCCCCAACCCCTTTTTTCTTCTTCTTCACGCCATGAAACACCCGTTAATTTTGTAACTTTATTTCCGAAGGGTTTAATGTCAGACCAAAGTCCGTATAATACCGTTAACCCTAACCCGATCGGGCTGCTTTCTGTACGAACTTAAAAGCCGCACATAATTCCCGAGTACCACCTGTTACAA
>JACATO010001106.1:0-2500 GCA_018389105.1 Nautilus pompilius
AGAGATTGTTAGTACTTAAAGCAATCTTCTTGTGGTGAATAGCGTAGTTCTTAAATGATGTTATTTGAGTTTTTCTTTCCGCTGCCGATGAACATCGCTGTCTCTCCTGTGAGAACGTTTTTACTGGGAACTTAAAAAGAACAAAGTTTCACGGTTTAAAACGAGAGTTTTCAGTTAACGGTTAGAAATAAAGATCTTAACTTTCTTGGAAGACGGTGGGCACGAAAATAGGTAACTATCGCTTCATACGTGCGACTCCAATTTTTGTTTGACGATTTTTTTTTTTTTTTTTAAAAATATATATATATATATACTTTTTTTTAAAAAAAAAAAATAAAAATTTACTGAGCTAAATACTGTGGTTTACCGAAATGTTAGCTGTTGGTGATGTATTCATGACGCACATCATCTGTATTTTTATTTTAAAAGTAACCAATCAGGAACCTTCTTCACAACGAGGCAGCAAAGACATCTTCTTGTTTTTTGTTTTCTAATTTACTGCTGCACTAATCTAAAGATATTTCTCTGTGATTCTTAATTTTTTTTTTTTTTTGCAACGAAGTCCGCGAATCTACGAAAAAAAAATCTTTACTTGGAAAGAATTTTTCTTAACGTCAAAATGACAACGACAACAACATAAAATTGGGTCGCTTCCAGAAGAATTTGTATTGTGTCGATTAAAGTATTTTTTTGGGGGGGAGAGTTGTCTCCTCTTTTACTCCCAGGAGAAGCGCTCTACACGAGTCTGATATAAAGTGATGGTGGTCAGTGTTTTAGATACTTATGTACGTTCATTTTTCTAACATCCCACCTACGAAGTAATTTTACTCTCTGCATTGTTTGGTGGAAGGTTGGCTGTCGCTTTTTTTTAAAAAAAAAAGATCTACAAGCCGTGTACGCGGTTAAAGTAAAAGTGATAAACAGGATAAGGCGATCTAATCTGCGCGCTCGCCCATCACCCATTCCTTATCCAGACTATCAATACACAAATTCATAAGCTTAAAGTTTACGCTTTTGGAACTAATCGTGCGGGCGGTTATAATTTTAGCTCCAAATATCTTTATCTTAAGAACGGTTCATGCAGATGTTTAAAGACGTCGCGAATTACAGAACCTACCATCTTATTCTCTCTGTCATTAGGCCTGGAACTCTTCAGTTTTGAAGACAATAATTTTTTTTTTAATCTTGTTTCACGATATGAAATCTTTATCGACAAAACAAAACGTTTAAATTTCTCGAGCTTTTCGGTCCACACCTGGTCGAAATAATCATCAAGAAATATTTATTCCTCTCTAAGCCATTCGCTCATCTAACCCAACACATTACAAAAAGCAATTATATCATGGCAGCCATTCAGCGTTGTAATTATTACATTAAAAATTAATTTTTTTAGAAGAATTATTAGGTTGTTACAAAGGTTTTGTGGGTTTTTTATACCTGAACAATGAGGCTTCATATCGCTGTTGAACGTGAAGTTTATCAATCAAAGTCAGCTCCATTACACAATCAGGACACTTCTGCCAATGAGTTACAAGTGCATTTATACCATTTTGAAAAAAATCTGGAGTCGATCAACTGTTGGAAGGCGGTTTCAATTGCTGTTTGGTTGGAGAAGGATTTTGTATGGAGGAAGCTGCCGAGGTGTTTGAAAGGGTGGTACCAGTCTGGGAGAAAGGTTTGGTGAACAGGCTGGGTGAGGGAGAACAATGTGCCCCAATGTGTTCAGTTTCTGAAGAGTCACTTTTGCAACACGAGGACGAGCATTGCCGTGGAGCAGGATTGGGCCTCTGATTCACCATTGGCGGCTGTCGTTCGGAGAGTTTCTGATGAACGACGTTTGATTCACGACAGTACCTTTCAGCTGTGATGGTTTCGCCAGTTGCAAGAAGTTATAGTGGATGACACCAGTTGCAGTCCACCAGACAGTGACCATGACCTTCTCTGGATGGAGGCTAGGTTTTGGAATGCGGTTAGGTTTGGGTGCCTTGTCTCTGTCGAGCCGCTGTGCTGATCGTTTGTGATTGTTGTAAATGATCCAATTTTCATCACACGTAATAATTTGGGCAAATTGTTTCTTATGACAAGCGAAGAGCAGATCTCCAATCGACGGTTTTGTTGTTGTTTATTCAGCTCTTGAGGCACCCACTTGTCAGGCTGTTTCACCTGGCCGATTGCGGCAAGATCCCGGAAAACAGTTGCAGTGCTCACGTCAAGCTCTCCAGCAATTTCTTGCACTCTTTTTCTTGGATCGGCTTCAACTGAGGCTTACAGACGGTCGTCATCACAGCTGGAAGGATGTCCGCTGTGTTCCTCATCTTCGAGGCTCTCATCTCCTGATCAAAGCTTCACAAGCCATCGTTGTACTGTGCGCTCATTTGCTGTGTCCTCGCCCCATGGTCGCCTAATGTCACGAGTTACCTCACTCGCTCTGTGGCCGAGTTTGAACTCGTGAAGCAAAATGGCACGAAAAACCTTTATATCCGTGCTTCACTCAGAATCC
>JACATO010001106.1:5000-45000 GCA_018389105.1 Nautilus pompilius
TAGTTCTCTTCCTCTTCGTCTCGGAAGTTCGTGGCGAAGCAGCAGCCTTTACTTCCGGTCATGGCCGGGGCTGTGTGACAACTGCCCCCCCCCTCACACGATCGTCTCTCCAAGTCGAACCTGGTTCTACGTTGCCGTTTGTTGTTTAATTATCTTACCTGCGTAATAAGTATTTACCTGTTCGATGGAGTCGTAGCAGAGGATAAAGAGGTTCACCTAACAGAAACACGCACCTGTTCAGACGTGAACAAACTTGGGAGTTATCGGGGAGAGTTCCGAAAGACGACCGAGTCAGCAGTAAACGCCCCAGTTTATACCGGAATACACCAGCCTGAAAATTATTAACGATGACTTGGCGAAAGCTGGTCCAGATAGATTCCTTCTTGGAGGTGTGTGTGTGTGTGTGGCGATAGCGGTTTCGCTCTACCGCCTCACAGGTGGCGGTGGCGTTGAGCGCTGCAGCACTCGCTACACTACCTTTCTACGGGGAGGTGAACGCCTCCCACCTCTTCCGTGCTGGGCTGCGGCTTGTGCGAGTTAGTATTTTCTTCCGTAATGTATCTGTTTCTGCAGGTAATTGTTTTGTCATTAATTTTGTAATCTCGAAGACAATTTTACTAAACGTTGAAAACACTTGCCGTAATCTACATTTGTTTAGATATACCTGTGGAAAGTCTTGTGCCCGGGGGATGGAAGGGGGGGGGCTGATTGTTCTATCAGAAACCGAACGAATAGACGAATTCAGGTGATTTGTCTCGCACTGACTTCGTCCGCCGTCTTGTGTACTTGACTCAGAATATTAGCCTCATCTTTCTGGATTACAAGGCGCTGTTTCCCTGCCTTTTCCTTCCTTCTGCGGTACAGAACTTTTGCTGCCATCTAAATGTGTAAAGGTTTACGTAAAACCAAACATTTACCAATAGATGTATTAATTAATGCATATTAAAACGATTTGAAGTTATATAATGATATTTTTTTTTATAAAAGGAAAAAGATGCCGTTCTCTCTCGATAACAGGTAAATGTTGCAGCAGAAAGTTGGTGTTATTAATAAATATATTCTACGTGTAGTCTAAAACTTAGATATGCTAACTTTTCCGTCAAATTTACGACAATAATTTAGTAAAAATAAAGGTGAACACTTAGAATTCGATTGTTAAAAGTATTCAAGTCTAGAACCGAAGATGCATATGTAGTTTTAGAGAATATTGTATTTCATAAAAGCTTCATTATGTTATGCCCGGTTCTTTTCATCTGGACGCCGATTCTGGTCGCTCTGAATGAAGTTGAGGTGCCCGTTCTTCCTATTTTTGGCGTATATCACCTGGCTTGTGCACCTCTGCGCTAGTTAACGTAAAGTGAGGTGAAGAATGCATCTTGGAGGCAAAAAACATCGTTAACAAGTTGGATAAAGTCCAGGTAATAATTAGGAAGCAAGGGTACTAAGGACAAAGTGTAAATAATTACCGAGACAGTTCTATTGTGGAGCTGATTCAAAATTTGTCACCGTATCGTAGATCATACCCAGTTATTAAAAAAGAATTAGTGGATTCTGCAGTTAAGCTGGAATCAGATTTGTGAGAAATAGTTTTTCTTTAGCAATATTAAAGATAGAATTACAAAGACAAACCAAACAAAACACACGTGCAGGATGATGATGATGATGATGATGATGATGATGATGATGTATTATTATTATTATTATTATTATTATTATTATTATTATTATTATTATTATTATTATTATTATTAGGCTGTTTCACAGTCTGTTAGGTGTTTTCTTTCTCTAACAGAGCAGCATAGACTCCCAGCAGCCAGACAGGGACCTAGGGAGGGTATCTTTATTTTACCAGTGTAGAATGCTGGCCACCTACATGACTTTTCTTTATTTAAGCGAGGAAACAGAAAAAGCTAAAGAAAGCTCTCTAGTAGCGCGTGTCGGGAGTCATGGACCACTGACCTACAATCGCATCAGCCGCATCTTTCGTTGTGACCGACGTGTCGAAACCACTTCGGTTTTGCAAGAAACTCGAGCTTCCCTGGAGCTATTTAAAACCCAGCTCGGTAACTTACCTGTACTACCGGTGCCACCCGAGACATTTCGTTTTACCTATTAAACCTGCACAGATATTAATTAACTGCTACCGAAACCGGCTGGTGGGGTGGGGTGTCAGTAGACCGTATCTGTTCGAAAACCCAAGGTCGGGGTGTCACTCACTCTGTGCCGCTTGGCTAGAAACAGGGACTTTATTTTTCTTCTACGAATATAAACTTCGTTCTATCAAATTATCTCAATACCAGTCATCCATTCTGCTAGCGTTTGTAGTTTTAAAGATAAGCAGTCGTCAGGGAAGCTTCTTTCACGGCCGCCGGTTGTCTTTTGTACTTCATAAATCTTGAAAATAACAAAAAACAACTCGTATTAGCTAACAGTATTTTAGTTCAAGAAATTAACCCTTTAGGAGTTTGTACATTTACGTGATGTATTACCGACAGTATAAATCTACGTCACTTCCGTATCCGGTCACGTGCTACCCTCCACCTGGCTGCCCATTTTGGAATCTTATGAAAATGTCGCGATCTTTGAGAATTTTCAATTTTCCAACTCTGTGCCAAAGATACCAGCGTAAACGCCGTCCGTGCATTAAGAAGAAAAGAAAAGAAATTGTGCCGAACATTTTGTTGTTGCTAAGATGTTTGTGTTACTTTCAATTGTCTAATAAACAATTTTAAACCAATTTACATCGGTTGGCATTCGACCAGACAACAAAAACAGCAACAAAGAGCCACCTGCTGGTATCACAACATTAAAATAGTAAGTAAGCATTTCTCCACCCTTAACCTGCGTCTACAGTAGAGACCGTTTGCAGAAATTTTCTAAAGAAAAGGTTGTAACGAATTTATTTTTCGCGTACATTCTAAACCATTTATTTTATTTCAGTTAAAAAAAATAATATTCTCGATGCTGCTTTCTTTTTTCTCTGCATCGGGTCTAAATACGGAACGGCCACGGGTTTCGAAGTGCACGAATTTGAACAGGGGTGAGTTTCCTCAGCAGGTCATGAGAATATAAACGGTCAGGGTCCCACCAAACCTGTTTTCTTCTCTCGGTGAAAGAAGTGAAGGTCGGTCTATCGATGATAGCTCGAGTACCAACGAACATAAAGCCGTGGAGCTCTGCAGACAACTTGGGGACGGCCCCGATTGGAAAAGGTCGATCTTTACTTTTCTATTTCTTTTGATAAACTAAAGAAATGGGTCGATGTTTGTTTGAAAAGGATGCACGAAATAGGAAAAACAAAACTTTATTAAAAAAATTATTTATTTTTGTGCCATACCGTTTGTACATAAATGTTAAAAAAGCTTCCGGTTCACTCTTTTGGTTTGATAACTAGAAGAAAAATATATTCCTATATTTATTTATGCATTTTATAATAATGTTAAAATTCTTCTTATACAAACAATTATCCATGCATACGACCAGTGCCACGCTCGAGGTTGCTCTTTATAGAGATGTGTTCAATGGGCCTTTGTTGATATGTCTGCACCTTGGCGTCATATAATTCGGTATTTGATGTATTTGAAAAAAGAAAAAAATTTCGCTGTTAACGCAGAGTGCGTGCAAGAAATGCGAATACCCAGGTCAATAATAAAGGTTTGTTTTTTCCTACGATTGGCACAAACGTTTGTTTTTCCATAATCTCAAGCGTGTGTCACTGGCAAAGGTTTTCATTCTTTTTATGGAGTTTTTTTCTCAAAGCCTGAATACCGCCTGCCCAATCGAAGTCCAACTAAGTGTGCTAAGGCAGCTATGCGTCACGGAATCAAAATGTCCGTACAGAATTTGTATAAAACTATACGAAGTCTGTCAAAAAAGTATCCGATCTTAGGCTGGAAAAAAAAATTACGTACTTGGTGGGGTTCAATTGCTAATCCCCTTCGAAGTAGGCCCCTTGTGCCTCCACACACTTAGCCCAGCGATCCTTCCACTGTTCGAAGCACGTCTGGAATGCGTCTTCCAGAATAGCTCTCAGCTCTGCCATCGCATTCCGCATGATGTCCTCTCAGCTCTCAAAGTGGGAGCCTTTCAGGGGCATCATCATTTTTGGGAACAAACAGAAGTCAGGAGGAGCCATGTCTGGAGAGTAGGGAGCCTGGCGAATGAGCGAAATGCCTTTCTTTGCCAAGAAACCTTGGAACAGCTGCGACGAATGAGCCGGGGCGTTGTCATGATGCAGCTGCCAGTTTTGCAAAGCCCACAGATCTGGTCTCTTGTGCCAAACTGCATCACGAAGACGTAGGACGACTTCCTGATAGTACTCCTTTGTAACTGTTTGTCCTTCTGGTGCGTATTCGCGATGCACAATGCCTCAATAGTCGAAGAAAACAGTCAGCATCTCCTTGTTTTTTCTCTGGACCTGACCTTGGGTGCTTCCACTGTGACGACTGAGCTTTGGTTTCCAGGTTGTACCCGTACACCCACTTCTCATCTCCAGTTATCACAATATTCTGGAACTAAAGATCCCTGTTGGCAGTATTCAGCAGGTCCTGTGCAACCTCAAGACGAAGTTGTTGTTGTTCCTGAGAAAGCAGCTTTGGCACAAATTTCGCTGCCACTCTGCACAAGCCCAAATCCTCCTTTAAAATTGCATGTGCAGAATCTTTACTGATCCCAACCTCGTCACCAATTTCCCACACCGTCAAACGACGATCCTCCATTATCAAGGTCCGCACTTTCTCGATAACAACTGCATTGCGGCTTGTTGACGGCCTCCGGAACGCTGGTCACTCTCCACCGATATGCGGCCATCTTTGAACTTGTTGTACCATTCTTTTATTTGGGTAACACCCATGGCATTGTCACCAAAAGCCTGTTGAATTTTGAGAATTGTTTCCGCTTGGGTATCTCCAAGCTTTTGGCAAAACTTGATGCAAGATCGTTGCTCCACACGCTCCGTCATCACGGGCGAAATGAAAATGCGACGAGTAAGTAGTACAGCACCTCACATGATGGCTGCCTGACAGCGACTGACGCATCCAGGAAGCCCGCCAAAAACCACGCATGCGCATGAAGGCATGCGGCTCCACTATGCACACTTTTGCCTCCCTAATGTCATTACTTCCCACGGGAAAAAATAAAGTCGGATACTTTTTCGACTGACCTCGTAAGTCTATGGAATAATCTCCCTACACATGAACTTAACAAAAAACATCTTGTTTTTATCATTCTACCAGCGAAGATAGTGCCCACATCATGCTGGTAGCTGGTACATTTTCTTCTGTTATATTCTCGGGAACGGGATCAAGTATTTCTACTCGCCGTGTCTTGGCTTGGAAGGCTGTCACTTCGCGGAGACCGTAACTGGGGAGTTATATTCAGTGTAAAATGTACTGTGCGATCAAAGTCCCAACATAAATTTATTGTAACACATTTTGTCATATGTATATTTTATATCAGGCATATGCTGATAATACATGTAACTAACTACTGACTACATGCACTAATACGGTTGTATAAAAATGGAATATTTAATTTGGTGACCAACAAGTATGGTTTCCAGTTAGATCTGTTATATATTCATATTTAGTGGATAATTTTGGAAAACTCTCCGATTAGTGAATGTGTCTGCTCTAGTTTCTTGGTTTTAATTTCTAACCCCCGTGTAAGCATGATCACCCGTGACTCCGAGGGTTATCGAAATACCGCAAGTTCGGGTTTCACTAAACCTTCAATAAAAACAATAATACGAGTATTTTGTGCTCGTGATTTTATTATTTTTTAACAGACATTCCAGCCTTTCTAAAGATGTCTGACTGACTGGGTCGTACGTGCTGTTGAATACTCGTAATTTATGCTGATTAAATACGATCGGAAAACTGCACCAAATATTTATACCAAATTGGCTCTTCACTTGTTCCAGTGTTGTTGTTTTTTTCTCTTTAACAGTAGTTTTAAAAAAAAATAACGTTGACAACCACGGCGAGACAACTTTTCTATGTGAGGCACACAAGAAAACTCCGTACAACGCTCTGCACAACTATGACGTAGTCGATAACCACGGCGAGACAACTTTTCTATGTAAGGCACACAAGAAAACTTCATAAACGCTCTGCACAACTATGACGTAGTCGATAACCACGGCCAAATAACTTTTCTATGTGAGGAGCACAAGAAAACTCCATACAACGCTCTACACAACTATGACGTAGTCAGATATTTCTATGGCCTTTTGGTCAAGAGATTTTTGGATTCGCTGCAATAATGTATGAAAAATATAGAAATGCTTAAATTTATGGACTTTCCCTGGAACTCAATAATATTGGTAAGTAATCGTTATATATATGAGAGAGCGAGCGAGTTAATAAATGGACTCCAGGATTGATTTAAAGAAAATAACTGTTGAAGAAACTCATCATTTTTTTTTCGAATGAAAATTTTTCATTGACATTTATTTTATTTGGACTTTGTAGATCTTTGATTGCTCAGTTTTGTTTCGTCTGAAAATAATATTCTTTTTTCGAATAAAAGATTTACCTATAGATGTAATTTTGTTTGGTAAATCAGAATAAGTAGCTTTTCGGAAAAGATGGCGCTCATGTAATCTACTTTCATAAGCCACAATTTCCCAGGTGAGCAGATCGCTACGCGCTCATTCATCGAGATTACGTGCCCACAAAAGGAGAGAGAATTTTGTAAATATATTACACAGCAAATGATTAGGTTTTATTATGTCTTAAAATTAAGAAACACGTCACTGGTTGGTCATTTGTAATAAAACCCATGTTACAGATTTTTGTTCATATCCGGATTAATGAGAGATCATCAAGTGATCCGAATATTCGAAAACCTGGTTAACTTATTAACATTGAACGAGTTAGATTCTCTAAAAGATTTCCGTTTAAACTTAGTTACGACTGTGATCAGCTGTTACTACCACATTCCGTATGCATGATGTCGATAGCTTAAACCCTTTTTCAGCTTCTCGCTTTCTTAGTTGGATACTTTAGCGAATCGGACATTAGGTATTCCTTATTTTTAGATAGCAAACCTTTATAAACAGCATCCTCGTGATTTAAAACGTTATTACCGCTACATCTGTTGTTTATCGAGATTAAGAGGAAGGAACACTGCGCACCTATGTAAACACCCTTTAAAAAAAAAACCTTTAAGGGATTTATAAATCGGAAATTACAGGGTACACGCTGGCGAAAAGTAATTAGATAGACTTTTTAAAAAGTAAATTTAAACTGATGGAATCGTCTTGAAGAAACAAAAGCGATCTGGATTGCACTAAAGGAAAATCGCGTACTCACCGACGAAGGGAATATTTCGATGAATGAGGTCTTGTACGATCAAAGGTTGGATACGGATTTGTTGAGACGTTTTGTCACGTATGTATATTTCTGACAGTCATTAATATACATGTAGCTAAGTGTACCGATAACTTGATCATCTATGCTATCTAGAGTATTTTATTGGAAAGTCCACAATTATGACCACCAGGGTCTGTCTGTCTTTTCTTTTGTTTTCAAGACACATTTTGTTACTAGAGTTTGTTTTTTTTAACGAGGTTAAATGCTCGGGGATTTCTTGGCTGTCACTGCATCACGTCTACACAAAAATTAGATAAGTTTCGAAAAGCGATCGGAATTTGTACTATCCGTCTTCTGCAACATTGACGTAGTCGTCGTTTATAATAACAGCTTTGACTCCTCACAGTGTTTTAGATGTGTTGTATGTACGGCCCAAGTGTCTAGATTTGACTTTTTTTCTCTCTCCACGGTTAAACCATTACTCTTTAATTTTACCAGTTTTTCTGCTAATCTTCGCTGTATTATGCTTCGGACTGTTTCCCCCTGTATTAGCAGGACAAAGAAATGTATAACGAAAGTATGCAGACCTTTTTCTTTGTTTGGTACAAATTATTTGCGGTACATCACCTGTCAAAATTTTAATTCAACGAGTTAATTCCCCAGGAACTTCGTTTTGCATATCGAGTGCCTTTCCCGACTCGGTATACCTCTAGGGCTGCATGGCGAGAAGCCAAAAAAACATTAACCTTACCACTCTGTTAATGGGATTATTCAGAAGCACGGCTTGCACTCAGAAAAGTTGTTCCTCAGACGGCCAGGCGTCTTGGAGATGGACAATGGTTGGTGGTATCTGTCGACGAAAGCGGATGTGGAAGATGGTGATCATGGCTGAAATACGAACCTCCGAAAGCTCTTCTTAGAATTTATATTCCTTTTCGTTGCTATAAAACCGACGTCATTACAAAAGCAGAAGTTGAGAAGTTATGATACATCAATGACTTACTAAGCAGTTACTAAGACTAGAGAAATGAACCACGATCAGGGCTCCGTTGTTGTTGGGCACAGTTAAAGTTCCACATTCTAAAAATTGCACACCAGTTCCCGTGATGGAAAAACGGATAGCCGAACAACAGCAACAGAAATAACATTTCACACAATCCTGTTAACTTTCGAGTTTGCTCCATTGAACTGAAGCAAAAAAAAAAAAAATTTTTTTTAAATTTAGAAGACAATTAAATTTAGACAATCTTGAATTGAAAACTATATTCAAGTTAATAGTTAATTCAAAACACGGACTCCATTTACCACATGGACGATATTCTTTTATTCATTCTGATACAACTTAATCACCTGTTTTGCTTTCATTTGTAATTAATTGCCCTCATTGCAAATGATTAAGATAGATTTTTTCCGTAATCTTATTTATTTTATGTTCTTAGTTATCTAAGCTCCCAATCAGAGTTATTCGAATATCCATAAATTCCGTTTTAAAAGTTCTGTTTTTGTTTTTGTTCTTTTAATACCTCATCCAGTGCCCCACCTTCGCCTACCTTAAATTTACTGTAAGCTTATAGAGGTGCAACACACAAGGCAAAGAACAAAACTCAAAACGTGTTTCTTTACAAATACAAACATCTTGTCGGTAATATTCTTACACACAACAGTGAACAAATCATGCCAGTTAATAATCGTTTCATAGTCACATGTCAAGCGTCACGTGATCATACAAATTATCTTTCGTTAAAGCAGCTTATACACAAGGAACATTTACCCTTAAAACATCTTTGTCCTCTTTTGCATTTCCAAATCACTTTAAAAATAAATTAGGTAGAAAGCGTCTATTAATACAGTAATTAATTTTTGTCGTATTTAATTCCTTACAGACAACTTTTCAGTTCTTTATCAGCGCGCGATGTCCATTCACGACTTTTCCTTTCCGCAAATGAATCTGCGCGTGAATGAAGAACGTAAGGAGTCAGCGAGACTAAAATCTATCCTCAGCAGCCCAGCCAATGACTCTGCATGTCTAAACATTGGCAGACCGTCTTTCATTTCTTTCTCAAGCACGCGCGATCAAAGAATACGGACGGCTACATCTACTTGCTGCCGTCTGACCTGACGGGTTAAAATGGATTCCATAAACAACCGGGCAGCCTGCTTGCGAAATGTTGGAACCGTTTTAACCCTAGCCCGGCGGGCTTCATCTGACAAGTGACTCTCTGGCAGAGGCTGCTCTCGCCAATACAACTCTTGCCTTGGCTGTCCTTCGTGTCCACCTTACCTATCACCTGCTGAAGATGCCGATTTCAAAAGATTTATTGAGCAAAGCCATAGTTCTTAAGGGTGTCATGATAGTTTCTGTGCAAAGTCCGAATAGGGCATCGACGACAGGGGTTATAAGGATTGGTTCCTCTTTAACCAATGAGATGAACGTACTTTTAAAGACGTAAAAATAAATTTAAATACTCACACATACCAAAGAAAGAGAAAGTAACCCCACGGCTTCTATCTTTTGCACCAGTCTCCTTAAATACAGTAATTTATAATTTTGATTTTAATTTTTAAGATTCGTTTCCTCACGGACGGTTCAGTAATCACGATACCGGGTAAGAACAGCGAGGATATCGATAACCTGACTCGGGGGTCAGGCTTTCTGATATCACATTACTGAGGCGCTTCATAAGGTACGGTGAGTTTGCTGAGCGGTCCCTACTCGTATCTGGATCTAATTCCCCCATGAATTAACCCTTTGGCTGGGTATTTGAAGATGCGATATAAAAACGATTTCGTCCTAATGGGTCCGCACGTGTATCGCTGCTGCATATCGAGAAAAACCCATCGAAAGTTGCACAAATGTTATGAGATTCACATTACGTCAGTAAAATTCCCCATGAAGCTGGCAGGGGGTAAGACACGGATTGTCCCACACCCGCGCCGTGCCCTGGAAACCCAATTAATCCAGTCTCTCCCCCACACTCCATTACCAGAGAAATCAAGAGGACGCAGTCAGCACCCGAGGCACCGGCCGACGACCAGGTCTGCCTGCCTGCCTCACTTCTCTCGTCGCCCATACACCTTTTGGTCGAGTCTTACAAACACACCCCCTCCCGCATCAGCTGCTGCTTACTTATCATCTAAGACCGACAAACGGTCGCCGCCGAGCTTTCTTCCTCGCCTGTCTCTAGCGGCGTGAAGTCTAACAGTTTTATAAACGTTATACAGTCGGAGAACTAAATGCATTCTTTCCACACACGCATCTCTGCCCGGCTCACTGTCACCTGCCAGTCTTTAGTCATTTGTCAACCCGGCCTTTGTCTGTACACCTTTAATGTACACCGCTCCTGGCCGGTGTCAACAACGGGACGGAAAAACGGATGCGAGACCTTGAATGCAAACTACATGGACACAATAGCCGGGTTCTTGCTAGAACGTGACTCACCCCGCGACGGTTGAATCTTAAAATAGGGGCCTGGAAAGACTCTTCACGGAATTGAGTTTGCTCACGTGACCTGTCATGCAAGTTGTCAGGGCTTTGTAGCTGGGACTTTGAAAGAGTCGCTTATTTAAGCATAGCTCAGAAACAGAGAGTAGAGCAGAAGAGAGTTCTCTAGCAACGTCTCTCTCTCAGGCCCCGCTAGATCCTAGTCAGCTCTCTCTTTCTGATCTCCCCGCCTCCATCTCTCTCTCTCTCTCTCTTCCATCTCTCTCTACAGAAATTCTCTCGATCTAGCTCTTCCATCTCTAGCCCCTCCATCTATCCTCTCTCTCTTCCCCCTCTCCCTCTCTATCTCCATCCATCTCTCTCTCCATCCATCTCTCTCTCTCTTCTCTTCTCTCTCTCTCTTCTCTCTCTCTCCCTCTCCCTCTCTCTCTCCATGCATCTCCCTCTCTCCATCTCTCTCTCTCCCCTCTCTCTAACTTCCAAGTCGGTTCGGCGCTCGGCGACAAAAAGGTGGAACAAGCAAGCAAACGAACCGAGGCGTACACACTCCGACAGGCGGAACGGTTGACAAAGGGGTAAAAAAAAAAAAAAAAAAGGGGGAGTTCTGTAGCAAATGTAGATAAATTTTCACTGGCGCATTTTTTTTAAAAAAAGGAACAGAACGAAACTTCGTGATAAAAACAACCGGTGAACGCACGCGCGCGCACCGGCGGTGATACAGCATTACAAACCATAGACCGGTCCTCACCTCTCGGGAGGGGTGGAGACAAAACGTTCGAGATAATCAGTCACAAGTGTCCTCCCGCAACAGACTGGCGAACTTTAAACATAGACACCACGCTGACGATGGCCAAAGAAAGGACCAGGAAAGATTGGAAATCAACACATCTATGTACATTTCTTCATTCCCGTGTTGGAGATTTTAAATTCTTGACGGCAGCTTTCCTCCCCGGGTGGCGCTGCTTGTTTCCTCCGGCTGTTGTCACCTCTATGGCGGTGGAAAATTCTGATTTCTTAAAGGAAAAAAACACGCACAACCAAAATAACATCCCTGACTCTCACTGCATCGTCAAGAGTTTAAAGAGAGAGTTCATCATCATCACCGAAAAATATCCTTACATTTTCCTGGGTCTCCACCCATCCTTTTCCCGACGTCCAAGGGCAGCTAACTCGTGCATCAACGTGAATGCAAATAAAGTTCAAGTTTTTACAAGACGTACGCGCCACAACCATCACTTTTTAAATCATTCAAAAAAAATTTTTTTTTCCTATCTCACGTGCAACAGATTATTTAACTCAGCGCGTTGTTGCTCATATTTTTTATCCCAGTCTCTCTCTCCCACTCACTCACACATCCATGTTTAGTTTTGAAGTTTGTCGCGTCTCTTTGTACTGTTCTTCTTCCTGTTGATTTTCCGGGGTCTCTTCGTCCTGTTCTTCTTCCTGCTGTTTGCACGGGGTCTCTTCGTCCGCTTCTTCTTCCTCTTCTTCAGCCGCCGCGATCCGTCTCCGGCGCCCGGCCGGTTCTGCGAGACGCTGTACCGCTTGCACTTGCAGCTGCGGACCACCTTAATCCTGTAGGTCTTCACGATGCCGTCCTTGCACAGCAATCGAACCCGCCGCCGCCTCAGCCGCTCCTCGACGCAGCGCCACTCGAGCAGCTTCTTGCTGGACCAGTACTTGACGAACTCGGCGTACCAGGGCAGCTCCCGCACGGGCAGGCAGTAGCCGGCGCACACCATCTCCGTCACTGGTTTGATGGACGTGCAGAACCCGTCCGAAATGTACTTCTTGGAGCGCAGTTCTTTACAGCCGATCTGAACGTCGTCTGCAAAACGGAAAGAAAATAAATCAGATTTCTCCTCAGCCCTGCCCCCTACTCTCCCCCCTTCCTTCCTATTTCTAGTGGGGGCTCTTTGTCGGAGGGTTTTTGAGATAAATAAACACGTACACGCGCGCGCGCGCGTAGTAATAGTAGCGGATTCTAAATGCACACAGATCTATGGCCGCGCACGGAGCGCGCACCTGCTGGATACCATCTATTAAAAACTTTCCGTGCGGGCACCACAACTTTCGAGAGGAAGAAGTTGCCCGGCCATTAAATAGCCACCCGTATTTAATAATACTTCTGTAAAGTTTGCATCAGCGCGGCCAGGTCGATAAGAAGGTCAGTCCCCGCTGTTTACCTCGGCCAGGTATGGAGGTGAGCAGGCCCAGTCGGCCCGTGCAGTTCGGGTAGTAGTATCAGAATAGAAATGACCTATATCCGATCAAGTTAATGAAGCAAAGAACAAAAGTGTATACTGTATGTATTATGCGTGTGCCTATTACTCCAATGGCTGCCTTGCACGGCAGATCCGAGGTATATTAACAATAATAATAATACTTTCAGAGGGCCGCGGGTTGACCCCGCACCTATTGTTCTCCAGCGGGGTCTGAATGCGGGAACGCTCGCGGCCGATCGGGCGGGGATTGCATAACACAGGTAGGAAAGCCCTGGCTGGGAACCAGGTAGGTACGGCGGCTTACCTTTGTACGGGCTCGGCCTCAATGTTTCGTTGAAGATGTGCAGGTCCAGCGGCACGACATCGGAGCTGTTGCTGGGGTTGGGGAACCTGTGCGCGGCCGCCGTTCCGAGGGGTACCAGCGAAAACACGGCGGCGAGGATTAAAGTACACTCGTCTATATACATGTTTCGAATACATCCACGAAAGAACCGCGTGTCGCCGTCAGTCGTCCGACAGTTGTCTAATGGGTGTAAAAAGCGCGGGAAAGCGGCGGACTGCTGCGGCAATAAACAGACCCGGGCTGATTGAGGTGGAGTCAAACGAGGCTGTTTTCTCCCAACCGCCGGCGCCTTTTATGACGAGAGGCGGCCGGCTCTGCCAATGGCGAGCCAAACAACCACCCGATCGTTAGACGGAGAGGGACGGGGTCTTTTTTTCCAGCCACACAAAAGATTTGAAAAGAGGCGGAGCCTGGCCGCCTGTCAATCAATGTCAGTTCGTTACGGGTAGGGAGCGTGCCGGTTCCTGTACGACAGCTCGTGTGGGCCTATATCCGCTTCGAGACCGAGGGTGGGGCTCCGGTAAATCGCCTATTCAACTCTCCCACCCCCCACGATTCCCTATTAACGATAAAAGGATCTAAGCTCTGTAGACCCTCTAAATCTCGTTCCATCTGATCACGCCCTTCCTTCAGATTCAGCTAACCGCGCGCGCGCGCGTGCATTGTGAGCGCACGCGCGCCTGTGTATTTGTGTATTTGCGTGTGTGTATGTTAGTGCGTTGTGGTGTGTAGTATGCGTGCGTGTGTGTGTGTGTGTATCTGCGTGTGTGTATGTTAGTGCGTGTGTGTGTAGTATGCGTGTGTGTGTGTGTGTGTGTATCTGCGTGTGTGCATGTTAGTGCGTGTGTGTGTGAGTATGCGTGCGTGTGTGTGTGTGTGTATATGCGTGTGTGTATGTTAGTGCGTGTGTGTGTAGTATGCGTGCGTGTGTGTGTGGTGTGTGCGTGTGTGTATGGTGTGCGCGTGTGTGTTGTAATGTGTGTGCGTGCGTGTGTGTAATGTGTGGTGTGTGCGTGTGTGTATGTGTGCGCGTGTGTGTAATGTGTGTGCGTGCGTGTGTGTAATGTGTGTGCGCGTGTGTGTAGTATGTGTGGTGTGTGTATGTTTAGTGTGTGTGTGCGTGAGTGTGTGTAATGTGTATATATGTGTGTTTGTGTGTAATGTGTGTGTGCGCGCGCGCGCGTGTGTGTGTAATGTGCGTGCGTGTGTGTGTGCATTGTGAGCGCACGCGCGCCTGTGTATTGTGTATTGTGTGTGTATGTGTATGTATGTTAGTTGTGTTGTGTGTTGTGCGTGAGTGTGTGTAATGTGTGTGCGTGAGTGTGTGTAATGTGCGCGCGCGCGCCTGTGTATTTGTGTATCTGCGTGTGTGTATGGTATTGTGTATGTAAGTGTGTGTGTGTGTGTGGAGTCTGACTCTAGGACCCGACGGACGAACACCCGCCTGTGATTGCCTAGTAACCGGCCCCTCGGAGAAGCCTCTCTTTTCACGCCAAAATCGAAATTCCCAAAAACACGGGGCCACCCCTCCCCCCGACCGACACCGCCCCCTGGACGCCTGACTTAGCAGGTGCCTTCACCTAGTTGAGCTTTAATTACCGGATCTGCACTTATTAATTTCATTATAATCGAAGTATTGCTTAACCACAAGAATCAAACGTTGCGCAATCATCCAACCGACGACGTTACCTGGCGATACTGATTAATATTCATTAATATGTATTCGGTTATCTCCCATTACAGCTACACCGAGCATTTTGGCAGGGAGCACTAAATGAAAGGACGGGGTATTTATTTTGTAAGTCGCTCGCTCGCTGTCTCTCCGTCCTTTACCTTACATAACGAGGCGCCCCCACGTGGCCGCGGGGCGCCTGAAGCTATTTCGGCAACAACAATAAGCAGACCCCGCCCCGCCCGGGTTAGGGGTGGAGCTGAAGAACAGCGGTTCCCATTTAACCAAATAACTAACTTTCTAACAGTGTCGCGCAGGTGTCGGCTCAGGTGGAGCTCTTCTGTTTCTGTTCTTTCTTCTTTGGAAGTTTGAAAAGTTTTCCCTCCGGTGCGCGCGCGGTCCGGACGTCAGTTATGGCCGGGAATCAATCAAGTGCTTAGCTGATGCCCGGCTCGGTGTGTGCACGCACGGCCAGCCGGGTGGAACGCCTCTATCCCCGGGTGAAAGTGGACCCACCACTTAAACCTGTGCACGAGCGGTGGGCCCTGTTGGTGCGGAGGGGGGCGAACTCCTCGACGACGGTCTGTGTAATTGATAGTGCGGCACCATCGTCTCGAGGAGTATAGAAAAAATCGCATTATAACGAGCGGTCCTCTTTGTCCTCCTCCCCCCCGGGGGGGGGGGATATTTTCACTCATTGCGAATATTCTCACCTCCCCTTAGTCGGTCAGGTACTTCTGCTGGCGGGTCGCGCGAGCACCGCCCTCGAACAGCCGGCGGGGCAGCTGTTGGTTCGTTCGTTCCGCTGACGCAGCTATTTACCGAGGTCAGAACTTAAGTTGGTGGTTAGCGTTTGTACGAGGTCGGCGCCCGTCCTCACCTCCCTTAGTCTGACCGTCCCCTGTAAACCGTCACACGCACACACGGGGCGGGTTTACAGACGTCACTTCCTCTGTCACGCGAAACGCCTGGCGTTAAGGGGTCGACTTTAAAGGGGACACAGAAGTTTGGGACCCGGACCCTCCTTATATAATAAGGGCTGTCAGAAAGCATGCATAGAATAAAGATAAGCGAAAGGAAACTTTATGGTCGCATTATATTTTTATTATCCTTATTTTGTAATCTTACTTCACTTTATTTTTGCAGGTGCACCCCTATATCTGTCTAATTATGTATGCACGTGAATGGTCGAGAGAACTTCAGGGGCTAGAATCTTTCGGGGATGCGCACTTCATGCGAGGATGAATGTTCTCCGAATCTCAACATTGCGGGCTGCCCTAGTCTCGTTTTGTGTCCCAGGGTGCTGCGCGCGCCGGGTCCATCAGATGGGTTTGTGTAATAAAAGCGTCGACAAAATGGTCTGGCGCGCGCAAACTCCCCAGTGATTATCATCATCCTCCGCCAAATCCTAACTGACCTCATTTTGATGTTTTTAGATAGTAAATAACTTTTTCAAAAATAGCTTAGCCGATTGCTCTGGATCGTTGTCATGCTGCTGGAATAAAAACCACGTCCAAATAAGCGAATTCTACTCGGAATCGCATGATGTTGCAATACACTGTGATGTTTCACCTTTCTCATGATCCCGTGGGTTTTCTCACCATCCGTATCACCACGGAAACTAACGCCAAATCATGAAAGGCTATCATCATATTGGGCACGTTAGATTTAGATGCTGTTTGTTTGCCATCTGACAAATAGTTTTCATTATGGCCGAACAATTCGATTTTTGTCTCCTCTGAACAAACGACATCGTCTCCATCTTCCACAGTAGTATACTTTATGTAGGTAGAATAAATTAGACAGGTTGCAATATCCTGTCTGCGGAGTAGTAGATTCCGTAGTAGACCTGCCTCGGCAAGTCCCTTCTTGACAGCAGTTTTGCTTATTTAAATGCTTCTAACTGAATTGATACCTCAGAG
Source organism: Nautilus pompilius (assembly GCA_018389105.1). Lineage (NCBI taxonomy): Eukaryota > Metazoa > Mollusca > Cephalopoda > Nautilida > Nautilidae > Nautilus > Nautilus pompilius. The sequence goes on from JACATO010001106.1 coordinate 21,918, forward strand.
AATTTTATTAGAAAATTTCTTCCTCGTTTGCAGTGATGAAAGATATATGCATGTTTTGATTTATTTTGCCATAGTCTTCCTTTTTCTACATTGTCCTTGCGCATTCTTGTAGCCTCTGCTTGATACGTTCGTTTTAAAAAAATGTATCGCACTAGTGGAAAACCTTTAATTTTGAAGCTGCCACGTTGAGGATACTTCCGTTTGTTTAATAAATGATTCCAGGTTCTTTTAACTTCAGGAAGTCAGCCTCCGAACCATCTGACCTTACTCTAAAATAATAAAGTTAAGCATTCAAAAGTACATGTATGTATATGATGCCTACAAGAACACCAAATAATGACAATAATTTTAAGAAATGGTGATATATCATTATTAAGTAAATTAAAACAGATTGTTGTGTATTAACATAAAACAAATATCCATAATAATCACTAACAGTCAGCATGGAGTATCTATCCTAACCGGAACAGATTACATTTTTAGAGAAAAATCGCATTAGTTCTTCATATCAAGGACAGATAAAGCGATAGCTTCACGCTTAATAGAAACGGAAGGGGGAAAGTGCATTCCGGATGTTGAAGGAAGTTGTATACAGCGTCACACTTCATCTAAAGGCTGTTTACGTCATTTCACATTACTAACAGTTTTAAAAATAGTTATTTAAATACATGGAATTAATAAATGAATCATGCAATACCTCTCTATCTCACACACAACTCTTTAAATGCTCGGATTAGATAAAGTGATTTTGTTCGAATTCTTAGCTTAATTTACTAAACACAAAAATCGTAGAAGTCCAGGTCGCCCATATAGCAACTCTATTGTTTACAAAACTGAAAGTGGAACATTTTTATTTAGAAGTTTGAAAATTTGATTACCTTACCCCACCCTCTCGTGTCTTTGTAACACATTAATTGTGCTCTTTGATAGACCTCTAGAGTACAAGTAGCTGTCAATTTTCTTTTTTTTTAGTGAGAGTTGCATAGATTGCTAGCATACATGTTGCTGCAGAAACAGTTAGACGACAGAAAGGTGCGTGTCTAGTAAAGTGAGGAACCTGATCTCTTCTTTTGCCCACCGATAAGAGCGGTTGATGTATGTGTGTATCACGTGCATTAACATCTCGGCCTCACGTAGTTTACTTTGAAGAGTAGGCTACTGTTGTTTGTATTGTCAAAATAAATTGGCCATATTAATAGTTTTATGCGCTTTAAATTGTTATCTTCCGTTTTTTCGAATTATCTGAAGAATGACTACGTCAGCAGTGTACCGATTCATTTCTATGGCGAATTTTTATTTTCGTATGCCAGAATTTATTCTGAATTTTGTTTAGAATATTGCGTAAAAAATATCCATAATTCAGACAATGGAAACTTGTTCTTTTGCATGATTTTCGCAGCATCGTTGGCCATCAGACCGTTAGAGATGAAGAGTCATCGCCAGGTCGTTGTAAGACCTCGATATCATTAAACAACCCGTCTCTAAAGGGCTCAGTGTCTCAATGTGTGCAAATTTCATCGATGTTTTCGCACAATAGTCTAATCACAACTGGATATTTTGAACAACAGCATCATCATCATCATCATCATCGACAACAACAACAATCAAGCATTACTTTAACCCAAATTTTCACCGAGGCCCCCCAGTTAGTTTCCTATTGGATTCCAGTTTCAAACATGAAAGGGAATTTTCTCCTTCCTTGTTATTTCAGCCAATCTATGCGGGTTCCTGGTCTACAAATTCTGTCGGATGGTCTACCACCAGTAGACTCTGCTTTGTATTTTCCAGAAAAATGCAACCCATCCCCATCCACCTCCCAGTCAGCTGTTCATGCAGAAATCTCCGTTCATCTTTGCCACACCCCGAAAACACGTGACGTCACCTGTGAGCATCCGAATGAAACATCTCAGCGTCGAGACACAAAAGGTCTTTGTATGGTAGCGTACGAAATTTGCATTTCATCTTTTTACAAATTATTTTCCAAATAATATTCTTTTTTATGAAAAGAATTTCAAGCCTTATGAAACTATCAGGTAAAAAGTATACTTATAAATAATAATATTAATGTGGAAATGCGCTGTTGTTTTAATATATCAACATTAAAAGATTTTTTTAAAAGCCATGCAGGTGCTGTCTAACAGAAGATCTGGGTGATCGGTAACTTCCGCGATGAGAATCCGATCTAAATATTCCATTTAAGCCGACAATAAATAATTACAATCGGCGATATTTTTTGGCGCAATTCGATTAGTGACCCCGTGAAGTTCTTGATTCGAACTTTATCAAAAGTTAGATCGGCACATAGTTTGGTTTTTGAGCAGACTTCCCTTGAAGGTGCAATAGGCTTTTAGTAGACCGTTAAACGGTGGACCGGCGAGGCGTACGTCTGGATAGCCTCCCCGAAACTAAAACCATGGGCTCAAGAGATTTTGGTCGTTCGGACCGACAATAAAGCGAAATTGCTTTCGCCAGAAGACGTCTGGCGATGAACCAACGAAGCATTTGTTCTTGGAAAAAACAGGTGCCTTACGCGTCCTGAAGACCTTGGTGGAACTCTTTGCCAAGTGGTGTCGGAAAGAATGGCCTTACCGCCGCGGTGCTCTTCGAAAGTCGTCAATAACACAAGAGTCGCCGCTGCTGCAGCGAGATACCTTCCCTAAAACGGAACCCGCTGTTAAATGGCGTTGGTTTGTTTTGTTTTACGTAGTCACATCTTTTGTTTGGAGTTCGAGGATACCACGACATCGGTAGACCGTGATTCCCAATGCAAAAAGCAAGGGAGACAACTCCAAGACTCCGAAACAGAAATCTGAAGCAGGTAAGAGAAGGGAAGTGTTCTCTTAGAAACGTTTTGTGAACGTAGGAATAATGTAGGGAAATGTGTGAACACGACAACATAGACAGAAATAACAAAGTACGCGGCATGAGCACTTATGCGGCCCTATGGCGAAATGGCACCCCTACATAGGGTCGCAGTCGTTCTTGAAAATGTCCATCCCGTATATTTTTCTCTTCCACAACCATCAAGCTTAACTCTCAAAGGACGAAAACCAGTGGGAACAAGATGGAGCTGTAAACATTTTGACAGAAGAATCGAAGTAGCATCGGCTCAGTTCCGGAGATTACCGATTAGTACTAAGTAAAGTTTCCGCGAGCTTGGACTCTTTTAAAGGGCTTTCACGTCACGTGTTTTGATAACGTTTCTATTAGGCGTCTAAAACAACGACAAGCTGGCCTCCACTCTTACTTCAGGCGGGCACTTTTCGTTCCTCTCTTTTTAATGATTGACATCGAAAAGAGCAGGAAGCGTTTTCAGCAGCGGTGCGCATCCAGACCGTTTGTCGCGACGTCCGGAAAACTCCGCCATTTACCCGACACGAGAGAACGGACCCGTGGAATCTGCTAACGGCCGAGGTCACTCCAGTTTCCGTTCGGTTTCCGTTTCTTTCCGCTACCGATCTCGCACTCCGCCCCCTTTCTCCTTCACGGCCGACCGACCAGTTAGGCGAAGGCGGCTAAAACGCGTAACCAGACGAGCCGTCTAGGAAACCCCTAAAGTCGGTAGCCGGTTCGTCGTCGCCTGGCGACCTGCGCTACCCGACGGCTCCCTTTTGCAGATGTGGTCGACGAGTTGGGGGCCCCTGACGGAAAACTGCCAGTCAGCGAGTACGGGAAACGAGTTAAAAAAAAAAAAAAAACAGGTCAACAAATATGCCGATTCAGAAAATGCACCTAATGAACTCGAATAAATCCGGCAAGCAAATCATCCGACCCTAAGCAAAATTAAGTTGAAAACGAGGTCCAGTAAAGCTCTCCTCCAGCCCGGTCATTGCTTCTTTACCCTTTCTTTCGGGGGGGAGTGGAAATCACCTGGATATTTTAAACTACGCCGTAGAGCAAGAGCTTGCATGTGACCACTCGCAGCGGTAAGACGAAAGTAGTCGCCATCTGGATTATTAAGCAAACACTGACGTCGCTTGCTTATTGACTGACAGCAGATGTTTCCGGTATCTCACCAGTGTTACTAATCCGAAAGGAACATTAGCGGATTTACATCTTCCGAGTTCTGAGAACACGTGAGGGAAACGCAGAGCACAAACAAATCTGACGACTTCTTTATTGCGCATAAATCTGTACGTCTCTCAGTCGGGCGCCGTCATTCTCTTGCTGCTCGGGGGCATACGTTTGACGTCATTGGTTACAAAAAAGGGCTTAAAACAAGATGGCGGTCTTAAAGGAACTGCATAAAAATATTCCATTGTGATTAGTAATATTACCGTTGGAACGTTGAATAGAAGTGGTTACATATTTTCAATTTGTGCGAATTCCACCGTTTTTTTTTTTCTTAACCTTAAAATATTAAAGTTTACTACCTGTTTGGTATTGAACATATTACACCTTTATGCTAATTGTTATTATGGCGCGTGCAAGAAGGATTTGTGTTGGGGAAAGCATTTTCGTTTAGTGGGATCACTGCCTTATACAGGGAAGTTTTTCTTTACCGGCAAATTAAGACTGATCTGTTTTTGCAATTAGCGAAAATTAAGAATAATGTTTAAATTAAACTAGGTGTGAAACAAATAATAAGGGGTTGCAGATATTTGTGTATAAGATACAATGCCCTACCATAATAATTTGTCCCCTTTGTTTTTATTACCATGCTTTAGCTTGCTGCGAAAAATGCCAAGCAGAGATGAGCCGTACAGTGAGAGAGCCGGCTCTCGCAGCAGCGAGGACTTCCGCCACCCTGTCGTACACTGGATCTCGCGTTGACGGACGTGGACGGATCGTCTTTGGGGGCGACAATTCAGACATCCCCGCAGCTGATCGATCGGATTAACATCGGAGCCTTGGACCATCCTTCTGAAGAATGTCAGCGACGAATCTCAAGGCTCCTGTCTCCATGCTTGATATTGGTCTGAAGACATCGTGATTGTACGTCTTCGATCAAACCCAGGCGCGACCTCCAGACATGGATTAATGGAACTCGGACAATCGGAGGAGAGCGCACGCGGTCGGTGTTCGAGACGCCTCTGATCAGACCTTCCGAAACCTTTTATTCCTTACAGGCTCCGCCCCCCCCCAGCGCCCTCTGTAGCCATGTTGGTAGATACGATGTTTGATTGTTCTTTGTCTCATTTTCGGCTACATAGGCGATTCGGCAGGGAACCACGAGGGATGCTGAGACGTGTGGCATCCTGTCGTGGACTCTCATGAGCGGCCTGTAAAGCGATCTTCGGTCAGCGGTGAAATATCTCCAGATCCGCCCGGTGGCGGCGCGCACCGGTTATCTGCTTGAATCACTTCACTAAACACGGAAGTTAAGACAATTTTCGGTTGTCGGTAAATTAGAATTTTTTCCGAGTGTAAATGGGCTGGCTGTAATTTGAAGAAATAACGGCAGTAAATGAATATCACAATTAAAACTTTGACCAGATTAATTTAGTTTCCTCTCTCAAACATACGCGAAGATGGAGCAGTTTAGCTGCTTTTCCTCTTTTCTTATACAGTGCCTGACCAAAAAATTAGGAACTCCCGACTAATAGTTTGTCGGTACACGCGCTGAGTATGTCGTGGCATTGATTTCAAAGTTTCTAGATGATGTGTTCCTCTCTCTCTAACTTTCTACTTAAGCAGTGTCGTTTCTAAACCAGGAAGTGCGAGGTCTGCGACACATTCCAAATTACTCTGCATGCTATTCTTACGGGGCTGAAGTCCGTGGAGCGACTAAGTTGTTGGAAGTGCACATCGTGCTCTCCAACCGCCGTTAGAACGACTGTACGGAAGTCGTGTGGCTGCTGCGATGGATGCTACAATTTTAAGTCGCCGCAAACCAGCCTCACCTTTCACCTCATTTATACTACCTGGAGTCCATCTGTACCTGAGCCTAGAAGCACTAGTTTAGCATTAGTGCTGAACTGGTCGCGTATTTAGTCAACACATTCGACATGGGGTTGGAGCCATATACGGATTTGTCGTAACAAAGGGATATATTTACGAGGAAGGTGCTGTGTTTGACAGTTTTCATGGCTCTGAGTGATATAGATATGAATGGCGGCGGACTGCAGATGCACCCCAAGCAGGTGACGTCATCAGATCTTGCTGAAAACGGGTAAAACTCTGCTAAAGGGGCGACGGGAAGCAATTTCATTGACAACACCTGGCAAATAATTTTTCTTTGGAGGGATGCTGGGCTTTAATGGGAATATATACAGTATATATTCGGCTAGTAGCTGTACAGGAAAGAAAGCCATGGCTACCGAAAGCCGAACGCAATTGTATATTAACGGGAAAATTACGTCAGAAAGTTCACATTGATATCTGAGCCTTTTCCCCCCAATGCAATACATAGAGTTGTCTGCTCTTTGGTATACAAGCAACTGACAGTTATGTGGTTCCTACATTGGTTTATTCAACGTAAAAACCATTAATTATTACTGCTAAAACTGTTAATAAGAATACTACTACTACTAAAAATGATGATAAAATTTTACTATCCACATTCCTAAGTGAAAAAGAGACCATAACGTAGGGGTTTTTATTCTGGTTATGAGATTATAAATCAGATGCTGACTTTCTTGGTAGGTTGAGAAAGGCCCTATTAGGGCTCTTTGTTTGCAGATGTGGTGGAAAGCCCCCACTGGGACTGAATGTGAGGCAGAGAAAGAATAGAACTGGCCCGACCGGGAACTGAAGTCGGACTCTTCGCGGAACAACCCCCTAAACAGAAGGAATGGAGTACTGTTTTTCGTAACACTTTGTTATTCTCATCCACAGGTAAGCTAGAGACACTCCACACCTGAGCACCATCTGAGTATAAACGTCGGCGTTGCACGTGCACCTGAATTCAGCTTTTTTTAATTATTGTAGGGCGAGATTTTCCCCGTGATCTGGGATGTGGCGATAACCCTTCAGACTTGGGATGGATAAACGGTGTTAATTTACTCGTCTTTGCCTCCTGGAAACTAGCACCAAACATTGTCTTTTTTTATATATTGCATGCTCTGTGGTGTACACCAAAGCTTTGCCATTAACAAAGGGGCTGGTAACAAGACAAATGCCTAGCATCTTTAAATAGCTTGTTGTTGTTGTTGTTTTTCTTGCACACCGACTTCACCCTCTCAGCTTCCCACCCTCATGAATGTCATCCGTTAATATCCTGGGTCTGTCTAACTAAACTCAGCACCCAGAACCCTACAACACCTTCAGTTTCCTAAGATACCCGCTCGAATAGCTTTAGAGATTAGCAATTTGCCCGGTTTCCTTTCTTTTTCTGGTGAGTGCTTTAATCTCGACGTCGTTAAATGGGTGTACGCCGACTCTTTCCAGTCTGCCTGTAGCGGATTTCACCACCCCCCACCGGAAGTCAGGTGATCAGCACAGTTACCGGTAATAGCTTGAACTTTCCTCGCGATGGAAAAAGCGGACAGTCAGCACAAGATTAACAGCCGTCACTGTAACAAGCCCCGTTACCAGCATCAGAACCCGTACTTCGCTGATGCTAATTAACAGACTTTAAGCCGAAATTCCTTTTGATTAAAGCGAAAAGGTGTCGCTTGCTGATATAGTTTCTGACGCACATCTAATGACAATTTCGATCCAGGATAAAAGGCATAAAAATATAAATAAATAAATAATTTATTATTATTATTATTATTATTATTATTATTAAAAAAGATCATATAGAATCATCAATGTACAGGGTTGACGCTAAAAAAGGTGGTTTTGGGTGACGTCAGGTCTTCTTGCTTTAAGTTGCTTTGCCTCCATTAAGTAAAATTGTGGAGTAGCAGAACGACTCACATTTTACATTAAAACAAATAGACGAATAATGATCAGCATTCAAGAAGATTTGTAAATATATGGTTAAGAAAAAAGATCAGAAAATTATTTGATTCCATTCGTAAAAACAAAAAGGACCGGCGAGAGCTGACACATCAAGATGCTCGTTGGCGAGTATCGAGACCCTTACCTCAGGTAATAAGACCGCTTTCAGTCTCAGAGGGGATTTCCTAGCGCATTTGGTAATCGTAGAGTCAGGCTTTAGTTTGGCAAGATCTAGGTATGGTTTATCTCAAAGACAAAAGGAACCAGCAAATCTTACGGTTTCGTCTGCTTTCGAAAATCTATTCAAATAAGTCCGTGTTTCTTTAAAAAAATCTCCAAAATGCTCTCGATCATCGTGAACTGGTTCACTACTCTTATTGTTCTTCTTTTCTCTTTCATCCATGATTCAGATTTTTTATGGTTAGAGATTTTAATCAAATATGCGAAATTAAAAATTTCTGGTTTATATAAGAATTTAATCAATTTGGTGTTCCGAAACTTCCGTAACTGGAGAAGCTCATCCGACTTGCACAATCCAGAAGCTCATCCGACTTGCACAATCCAGAAGCTCACCCGACTTGCACAATCCAGAAGCTGCATAAAACTTTCGAAAATCTGGTGTAATGAAATTGAAAAGGAAATAATAGATTTTTAACTGCTTCTGACGAACGCCATCATCTGTGGCCGATTATTTCGCGATAAGGTGACTTTAATGACGTCACCAGGGATAACAACCCAAGCGACTGGACCCAGTCTCGGCCATGCTTGTCTTCCGTGAGGGGAGAGGAAGAAAAACTTCCTTTTAGCACCTTCGAGTTGTAAGCGATGTTAATGATTCTAGAAGTTAAGAACGGTAATCGTTCGCGATAACCTGCAGATGTCAGCGTAAAGTTTGAGCAGGGCCATACCTAAAATCAGCAATGGGAGCTTTATGAAACTTGGTCAACGGCTTTCCATCTTGTTTACGAATAAAGCCGAAGTGGGTGCCCTGCGGTCATAGTTGCCGATTTTCGGGGCCTCTCGAAGTCTGACTGGTCGGCTGGAATACTTTACTGGAAGTGATACTGTCAACAAATTCAATCGTGCAAAACTAGAAATTTTCATATGCCGAAAAAGAATGCTTTTCTTTGGCAGTCATCTATTAATAGAGAGACTTCCATATCAACGCCTCCCTGCTTTCATGTGCATCTCACTCGTTTATAGCAAACAATTGTTATCTTCTCTGTAACTCGATTGAAAGCAACACAAAAACCTCATCAACAAGAAAATCTGTGGTCTTCTAACTTTGTAATTTTTTTTTTTAAAGTTGTATTTCTTGTCACAAATATAGAATTTAATCGGGCTTTTGTTCGTATCGCTGCCATCTAAGTTTTAGAAGAATTCTTTGGGAAAATTACACAGCATCGGCGAAAATACCCTACACACAAAATTTACCAATACGATATAAATCGGAAGATATTTCCTTGGTCGCCCAGTGTGATCCTACTTTGTCGTTAAATATAAGAACTCCGATATAAAACCTGAAATTTACCTTTCAAAGTCGTTTATTTTGCAGAGGAGGGTAGTCAAGTTCAGAAAGCACAGCAGCTATTTCTGTCAAAATCAAGAAATCGTCGCTATGTTCCACTTTTACGCCAAAGTTACAGTTCCCAGCCTGTGCCGGAGTAGTGAGTCATTCCTTAGCTGGAGAGTCGCTCCTTTAACAGAACCCCTCGAGTTCCGGTGGCAGAACAAACCCTATCCCAGATACACTGCAATGTCAGCAGCTATAACTAGAGAACATCTGTCTCACTTGAAAAGAAAGAGAAAAACGTTTTCAGAAAAATAATTGTTGCGTGGGTTTTGTGTTACTAGTTGCCCCAATTTTTTTAAATTACTATAATTAAATATTGTTTCTCACCTCTTCGTTCTGTAAGTAATCGCTGAAGAAAGAAAAAAAAACAACATGTTTTTAAAAATGATTTTTATAAATACCCATCGTAAAGCCATGAGAATTACGGAACCAAGTAATGGCGGAGGAGCAGCTGGTTTCAAATTTGTAAAAAATGTACAACCTTGCAGCATTAACCATGAATATTACCAACACTGAGATTCAAGAGACGGCTGAGACCGGTGACATTCTTCCGTCCCCCTGCTTGTCCACCATCGAAGCTACCCAGCAGGTGACAGTCGGCGCCCCCAAAACCGCTTACCTGTTGCTTACAGCTGTGACGTTTCCGTTCCAAAGCTAGCTGACACATCCTTCCGGTGCTTTCTTTGTGGAATCTGACTTCGACTTGTGCTGTCTTGCGGGCTAAATTTATGACTGAGCACCGTGTCACCTTTGGACCTGCAACAGGTAGCATCTAAAAATAATCTTACGGGCTGTGAAAGATCGTCAGTGAATACGTTTCAAGAAATGGATATAATGTGAGAATAAGGATGTAGATAGAAAAATGAGTGTAGTCCTCATGGGAGGTGCGTTTTAAGTAGACGTAAAAGGCTTAAGAAAAGGGGGGGTGAGAAAATGTCGATTGCGGTAATCTCTCGACCCGACTCTGCTAGTAAACGGGACCCGTTTTCCAATTGTCCATAGTTTAATGTGGCGGCCCGGATGTGACGTCATCTCACCGCCTCCACCACCAGGAGAAGGCTGTCAAGCCAAGAAATAACTACTGGCGACGCGGTCGCTTTTTAACCTGGGAGAAAAATAACAATAACAACAAACAAGCAACATCGCTTAGAGGTGATTTTTTTTTTTTGTTTTTTTTGTTTTTTTTAAAAAAAATGTGTTTCCGGTATGGAAGCGATAAAGAAACGTCTTCTGACAGTTTGGGTCTTTGTGGCGAGTGTCATTAGAGAAATATTTGTCTAAGTCAGGACGTCAAGCTCCGCTTACCCATTTTTCAATCAGCCCCGTGCCACGGAAGGATAAAAAGATAAGATACACGCCGCGGTTTTTTTTTCCCCTTCTCCCCCCCCTTACCTGACAGGTGTGGTGGCAATGCAAAGTCAATTAGTGTCATGGTGTCAAAGCCAGTTTTGTTGAGAACAGAAGAAAAGTCGTTCACACCACATCGACCGTCGCTGACTGGCGCGTACGACGACTCCTTCTTTCTTTCTTTCTTAAGTGGAAAGAAAAGGATTTGTAGGTTTCTATTTCGGTCACCTTTGTTACATTCATTTTTTTGTACTTTAAAGACAAATCTATCAACTGTTAATAACTGTAAATAGGAGTTCTATTATAGATATGAGGGTTTTCAGCGACCGGTAAAAAGGGAACGTTTCCGATATACAGTCTGGACTGAGCACCGCCGTCAGGTGCTCTTTAGAGGGGGAGAGAGAGAAAGCGGAAACAATTGCGGACACGCTAACAGAATATCAGTTTTAAGCATTTGTAAATAGACATAATAAAGACCACACACAGGAACGATTTATTATATCTGGTATGACCCCATTAGCCGAAGACGGGCTTTTGAACTCTTGCCTTTTGCGCAATTTTTATTATCTGCGGATAAACTGCTTGCGATCTTTAAGCAGAAATGTGTAATGCGGTTGTGAGTGAGTGACGTAGAGCACGTACTCTGTCGGCCGCCAGTAAGTGGCCACGGACCAAGCTGTACGTCATGCAGTAGCTGAAAGCTAGCATATGTCACTATTACATAAGCAGTGAAGCTTGGAAATGTGGTTTCTAAAGATATTCAAATAAATATTGTGCTTGCACGAGTAAAGTATTTAATGCCGATGTGTTGGCCACAAAATCAAGCATTTTTTTCCTAGATCTTCAAACTGTAAAGAAATCAGTTTTAAAAATAGAAACGGAAGATAAAGGCTGGAAATAACAGGGATTTCAGCCTTAGGTCGTCTGGTGCGGCTGGTTCGAATGAGACTAAGCGAATCGGGTCTGAAGGTGAGCGTTGCTGCCGTCACTGCGAAGAGGAAAGCAATGGGATAGAAACAGACGGGCGCAGAACACTGAAGCCAGGAGACCCCTGGTGACCGGTGCGAGATGTTATTTGCTGATTCGCAGAATGGCCGGAGAAACACAACACTGATCTCAGAGCTGAGGCCTCGCTGAGAAAAGCTGAACGCGTGCACGTGGTCAGAATTCGCGATAAACTGATTGCCAAAGATCGAGAACAAATCCTCCTCAGGTACCGAACGGGGGGTAGAGCTTTCGTTCTACAGTAAAACAACAACCTCGAACAACCTGCCAGGACTTTCTTCTCCCGTTTACAACAACAACAAAAAGTGGGCAGCAGTCATGAGACTGGAATGGCTCTTACAGAAATCTGATGTAACGATAATGGACCATGGGAACACACAGATGAGATGCGTCCAATGAAGACAAGTAACAGAAGGCTCCACAAGAGTTTATTCATAAGTCTCATGGTGGTATGAAGGCAAATTAAATATCATTAGGGCGTAAAAATACATTCTTATAGATTTGGATTTTTGTTCCTAGCCTCGCGATAGCCAGGTGATTAGCCTGCTAACCCATCAAGGTCGAAACACCGAGTCCGTCCGACTCCTGGTCTTTGTCGGGTCTCTCTCGTGCACCTTCCTGGAATGGTTTCCTGTCGTTCTGTTTCACCAGCTTGTCAAGTAGGTCCTCCGATTTCCCTTCACGAATGGGGTGACCCACAAGCATTTTTCCTTATGGTGAACCGTGATGGGGTCTGCAGCATGGCTGGCTGGCTGGCTAATCATCCAGCGGGCAAAAGGTCGGACTTGGAAAATCTGCTAAAATACTGGGGGTGGGGTCCGAACCAACAACAAGGAGCCGTCCGTGGCTGTCGGTTTCGTAAATATTTACCAGCCTGTAGGATGATCTCACATTTCGCACCACCGACACTTAACAACACATTTGATTTAGATTAACAGAGTTAAAGATGTGAAGGGGAAAAATGGTTATTATGGAGCTGTCGTGTGAATGACAGACCGTTTGCGTTTGTATCCTCATCAATAAGTCAGCCTTCGATTAGCTGCAACAGCCGCCAGTGCCCGCAAAATCGACGCAGTCGGTTAATAATTGTGTGGCGTTTTTAAGGTTCTAATTAGCGTCACTGTCTCTGAAACGATTTTCTAACAAGGATGTAGTGGAGCTAATGTAATGGAATTTAGTGTCGTCAAGCGAAATAATCAACTTAAGATAGCTATCAGTCGGTGTAAGGCTAGCGTGGTGAGCCGGTTGGTCCGCGGAGCTTGCATTGTTGTTATTCATTCCGCTCGTGTTCCTAATTCGAGTTCTGTGGCATTCCTTTCTCCATTCTCACAAGCTATCAAACCGATGTTGTCGGTGACCCCACAGTTACGTGTCGCCAGCCAACGTTTTCAGCTGCATTTTCCGCCACTCGTTGACAGGTCCTTCCAGGCAGTCAGTCGCGAAAATCAGCCACTCTTTCAGCTAAGGCAACCCGGCGGGACCGACTTGGGTGACGTAGTGATGAGCGCTTGGTCAGGGGTCCCTGGGAAAGAAATCTAGCCCAGATAAAGTGGCAGCCCTGGACTGGTATTTTTTTTTTGCACGCGCACTACACTCAAATATACGCATATAGGTTTGATTCCCCCCCCAATCGTTTGTATCACTCAGTACCAAGTTTATCGATAATTCGAAAAATATAAAATAAATTACTGGGAGAGTTCTTCTTCGGCTAACCCAGCCTCGGAATGGATTTGACAGCATTTGCTTTTTAACACGCGTCAAAAATCAATTTGTTTAATATATCCAACTATTTAACACTGGGTTCTGCAGGCTATAAAGCCATATTAAAATATTAAAGCTAGCAATCACTTCACATGGTTTATTTGTCTATTATTTTTTTTTTATTATTCCTATCGGAGTTTCGACAAAATAAGAAAGACTGCTCTCCAAACTCTGAGGCTGCCTTCTCCCTTGTTTTTGCGTTGGTAGATATTGGCTTCTAAATCAAGAATTAATTAAATTTTAAGATAAAGAAAAGAAAATGCTTTGTTAATGCATATCCTACTAAGTCAGATATCTGCCGCTCTAAAGTTCTTTTCTACTAAAATATTTATTTCCAGATGGTTCAACAGTCTCAAGACAAGTGTTTGTTTGTTTTTTAATTATTACTGTTAAAGACTACGACGACAACTCTCTAACTTCCAACTGTGCTGCTCTGACATATCCTGTACCTGGGATGTTCTGTCGTTGCCAATTTAACGTGTTATTTATATTTTTGCTTGGACAGAAAAGGAGTATAAGTTAATAATGATTTTAGTAACTTGCACAGTGCTTGGTGCAAAAGCACATCAACCGTCTAAATAAACGCATGCATTCCAACAACGAACGACACAGGTAACAGTGCGAGGCCCGAGTCTGCTACACTAGCGTGGAATAGTGAACGTGTTCATAGAATTATGGCGGAAAACACAAACATAGCTGCTGCTGCTGCTGCTAAAGTGTGAAGAAAGTAACGGGGCATTTCTCGGTGACATCCCATCTCGTCTACTTTCCATTGTGTCTATTCTCAGAACGGCTTCTATTCCCATTACGTCTGATCCCGTAAATCAAATAAATAAAAACCATTTGACTGATGGACCAACTCATACAGGCCACAGATTCGATGAAGTCGGCAACAGAAATCTTCCCTTCCATGAAATTCTACTTCCAGTGGTCATTAACTGATAGTAGACATTCTGGGAATATATGACAGTTTCGGAGTAGAAGAAATGGGAATTTGGCAGTAGACTAAATGAGAGTAGACGAAGTGGGCACAAACCGCGTTTTGCCTGTAAGATCCTACCTTGTACACACGTTGATTAAATAAATACTTTTTTAGAGTAGCAATAGATTTTTACCTGAACATCATCAGGTTTGAACACAGGAAAATACCTGCTTTTGCAGTAGTGGAGCCAATATTGAAAACATCACATAAACACAATGAACACCTGTTTTCATCAGATATTTGCATATCTTTTATGATAATTTCGTATTCCTGGCTGAAGAATGTAAACGGACGCACTGTTTTTTACTAATTTCCGGTTTATTAAAAATGTACTAAACTTCCTGGTTTGAAAAAAAAAAACAGAAATTTGTCATTTCGTTAACCGCTTTTCGACCAGTAAAAAATCATATATATATATCGTTAATCTGGCCTGTGATAAGTCCGGTGTTTGTTTTGTTGGCCCGAACTTCTGGACAAAGCAATTGACGGAAGTACCGCGTGATGACCAGAGAAATAAATACACCGGTGACGTGATTATACTTGAAAGATTGAAGGTCGAGGGTTAATAATCGGTTGCTGTTGGAAAATCTCTTTTAAAGTTGAAGGAGATTGGATATCGGAATAATAATTTTATTTTTTTATCTATGAGGGGAAAACGATTCGGTCAGGATTGATGGATATCATCGTTAAGAAACCGGAAAACAAATGGCGGAGGGAGAAGATGTATTGATAGACTACACTAGAATAGAGGGCGACGGGTCGGTTTGTAGAGCTGTGGTACTTCATGAGAGAGTCGCCGTAAGCGAGCTGTTGTTAAGAAGAAAAGATCTGGTGGAAAGATGAAACTGGGCGACATATTGGAAAAATTGAGGACTAGCATTTAAAACTTTAAATTACGGTTGGCGGGAGTGCGTCTGTACATCAACAAAAAAAAAACAACATGCTTTCACGAACAACTTCAGTGACTGATGTCAGTGAGTCTATTCGAATTGTAGGAGGTATTCCAAGGCACGAACGCTGAGACTTCATTAAAGTTGCGAGAAACCTAACTGCTGACAAACGGAAACGATTATTTAGGAACCATGTAGCGTCGGCTGCCCACAGATTCATTGGTCTTAGTTCATCATGCAATAAGACGAAAACAAAGCAGAACAATGCTACTCTGATAAAACGTTGGCGTGACAAATCTTGATGATCTGATTAGAATACAAATATAAACAGTGTAGAGACCGTAAGGGCCTGCTGTCGGTTATCATTCACATACCTTAGAAACAGAAATGTGCTTAAACAGGGGGTCATGAGGAATGCATTTCCTTGGTTTGCAGAATTTCCTATTGGGGGCGCCACTTACATTATATGACGCCATGCCAAAATGACCACGACAACTTTTAAACATAATTCTCTTTTGAAATTGATGTGTAATTAACAAAAAATCAGTAAAACAAACAAAAAAACTGAGTTATCAGCACCGTTTTATTGACGTACTTCTATTACTGTTGTTCTGAACTGGTTTAACTCGTTACAGGAAGTGTTCACAATGTCGTCATTCTCCTTTTCAGCAGCTCCCAGACGCTGTGTAACACACGGTGCCCGCTCGAGTCGCCGAACACTGAAGAGCTCCTTCGTGACGAAGAAAGGTAGGTAGGTTGGTAATGCCACCCGTATATTGCATTCTTCGGTATAGAAAAACTTCACAAGTGTTATGCCATCTCGACGAAAAACTGTTCCAAGGCATTCCTACAGGAACTGCAGCTCCGTTAGCTTATACACGAAGGAAGAAGCGAAAAATGACGTCACATAGCGTAAGTGGCGCCGTGGGAGAATCTGCAAACTTTGTAAATACATTCCCCATGATTCCCTCCCTTTGTACGCACCACTTCCGCTGACATACGAGTTCCATGTTCAGAATGACAACCAGACGACTGTAGCGAGTTAACTTTGAGGTCAACTGGTGCACATATATGTGCATAAGTGCACCATGAAAAATGCGTTAATTTATGATATTGGAGAGGTGTAACTCTTACAATGACTCATACAATATGGGATTTGTTCAGTTCTATTATTCTCTTGAATACAATCGCAGTGTCTCCAATTATTTACAGAACAGATTTTCCAGAAGGTCCAGACTCTTGTGTTTAATGCGACTGACGAACGCGAGCTTCGAGTATATTTTTCATTATAAATGCTCACTGTTTGTAATTAATTTCGGTCACCAAACCCGATTTATACAACTTAATCAGCTGAGGGAATTACGGTCGCCGGTTACTGTTCCTAGTCCGAGCTTCAGGTTTGTCTTAGCAACTGAAATATTTTTTAAATAATTTTTTTTTATCTTTTAAAACTCTTTTTAAGCACTTTGCATTCTTTCTTTATTTTTAGTACTACAACAACAACAACAATAATAATGAAGCGTTTTAAAGAAAAAAATATCTAAAACGAAACTGTTCTATCGGGTGTTAGGGCTGCGCCAAGAACAGTGCCCTGGCTATCGACAAACACCAAGCGATGACTGAGATCTATTGACGAATGTCCTCCGACATCACTCCTGATAACTGTGCTGTGATGCTGATTTTCAATAAATGTTTTCAATTGGCGTTTATAATTTTGGACAGTACGACTTCGATTCCCTCCCCCACCCTTTTTCACCATCCGGCCACGTGGGTTTCCTCCCAACACGTTCCTTCAACAGGGTTAATTTGGGTTGTTGAGACCGGTGTGCGATACAGCAACAAGAAGACTGACACTTAGCCCAAAGCGCCACCTGGGCATCTGCCCAGTTAGGTAGACGCTTAAGCCCCTCCTCTCTCTGGTAGCACAGCTGATTAATAGAAACTCGACCCCCACCCTTCCCCCCCCTAAAAATCGGCAGAAAGTACTTCAAAGGTTGCCGTAGACACCAAGGGGTTTATAAATGTAGACGGGCTGTGGCGCATGCTTGAGACAAATCTCCCGGCATGTTGGTCCGGATTTCCACTGGTACCTTACTACAGTTTAAAGCTATTATTCTCTTGAGCGTTTCTAAGTCATCGTCACTCGAAAACTTTAGAGAAATCCCACTGATTCATGCCGGCTTAAATCCCAGTAATACAAAGTGCAGCTTAGTTGCCTCGCTCTCTCAGTATGTCCGAAAGGGCCCTCATATCACTTATCAAGCACTATGGAAGTTTTCCACGACTCCGTGAATATTGATGGGGAAGATGAATTGCGCCTTCGCCTCTGTGGTTTTTTTGTTGGTTCTGTTGCACAGCCGGATGCCGATCTCGGTTTTCAGGTCTGCCAGGGCTGGTGGCTGTGCGCTGACGGGACACTCGTGGAAGGCGGTCGCTGGGGCTCGACTTTTATCTTGTGTTCAGTAAGTTGAACCATTTACCGGTCGTCTGGGTTGGACACGTCTCCGATAAGAAGCTAAAGCAGTAAAAAGACAGGGGAGGGAGTTAACGCGTTACAGTCTAGCTCTTTTTAATAAGATGTTGCTACTAATGAGATCTTTGAAGCGACCTCTATGGGCGCCGTTTGTGTGTGTGTGTGCACTGCCTCTAAAGGAAGTAGCCATCGGACTTAAGAGGGCGTTGTGTTCGGCGTGGATAGTTGAATTTCCCATTAAAAAGCCTCTGTACCTCACCCGGATAATGGCCAAGACGAGGTCTTTCTGCGAGTGGGCGAATTAATTCCAGCGAGAGAAATCTCTATCCACGAGAACCCAGTCGACGGACCGACATCCGACCACCCCTTTCCCGACTTTGTTTCGCAGAGGTGGAAAGACTGTAATCAAGGACAAAAGCACTCAACAGCCACAGATGACTGACCGGAGCCGAGAGATGGGATCGGTCATTAGTCGGCCACGTCACGCGGCCTATGAGAGACGTCAGTCTCCTCGGGGAAAGATGGCTTTGGTAAAACGACGACGAGGCTGATTGATGCTTCCGGAAGCCATTTCTGAACGAAATCAAGTTTTTGTTCGAAACTTTTTACAAAAAAAAAAAAAAAAAAAATTAAAATAAAAAGAAATAAATTTGCCTCATTCATTTCCTTTTCCTCGAAAAATTTAGAAGAGATGGGAAGTTCCACGACACCCGATGACACCTGGTGGCTCGGCCGGGAATCAGGCGGTTGTTCCGGACCGTACGCGAACTGACGAACTGAGGTCTCGGTAGCTGTTTCCCGTCCTTCCTGCCCCGACTTCGTCTCCCGACGGGACAGCAAACCGCAGGTGCCCCGGCTCTCGGTGAATTCCGAGAGCTTATTCGGACTGATAAAGCTAGCGCCTGTACTTTTTGTTTGGACACGCTTCGCTTGCTAGATGATTCAATAAAGCAAAACTCACTGCTTAACGGACCATCAATTTTACCGGGTATTGACCTCACCGCAGATCCTACCATATGAACTTTTTTTTTACAGCTTCCGTCGCTATTTACCTTTTTTTTTCCTGTTTGTACATCAGTCATCCACCAGTTAACTTGGTCTTTATTCCACGATGTAATGTTGGCTGTAATTGGTTAATGGACCATTCAGACCAAAACTCATTCTCGCCTGATCATTTGATTTGTATAGTATAAGTATGGGGGACAGCTAGATGTCTCATTGTTTATATGAATATGGTTTTTTAAGTATACCAAACAAATGAAAGTATATTCTGTACGAGAGAGGCGAGAGAGGAGAGAGGAGCGAGGAGAGAGAGAGAGGTATGGAGGGCGAGAGAGAGAGATGATGAGAGAGAAGGAGGGAGATGGAGAGGTATGGAGGGAGGGAGAAAAAGGGAGGGAGATGGAGAGGTATGGAGGGAGAGAGAGATGATGAGAGAGAAGGAGGGAAATGGAGAGGTATGGAGGGAGGGAGAGATAATGAGAGAGAGGGAGGGAGATGGAGAGGTATGGAGGGAGAGAGAGATGATGAGAGAGAAGGAGGGAAATGGAGAGGTATGGAGGGAGGGAGAGATGATGAGAGAGAGGGAGGGGGAGATGGAGAGGTCTGGCGGGAGAGAGAGAGATGATGAGAGAGACGGAGGGAGATTGGCGAGGTATGGCGGGAGGGAGGAGATAATGAGAGAGGAGGGAGGAGAGCGATTGGAGAGGTATGGAGGGAGAGCGCGAGGGGAGTGCGAGGAGACGGAGGGAGATGGAGTCTGGAGGGAGAGGATCGCTGGGAGGTAGAGGGAGGGAGAGAGAGATTCTCTCGGAGAGGCGATTCTGGAGAGCGAGATGCTGAGCCTTGATGAGAGAGAGGGAGGGAGGGAGATGGAGAGGTATGGAAGGGAGAGAGCTGATGAGAGAGAAGGAGGGAGATGGAGAGGTATGGAGGGAGAGGGAGATGATGAGAGGAGAGGAGGGAGGATGGAGAGGTTGGAGGGAGAGAGAGGATGAGAGAGGAGAAGGAGGGAGATGGAGAGGTGATGGAGGGAAGAGAGATGCTGAGAGAGAAGGAGGGAGATGGAGAGGTATGGAGGGAGAGAGCGAGGGGTGCGTGAGAGAGGGAGGGAGATGGAGAGGTATGGAGGGAGAGAGAGATGATGAGAGAGAAGGAGGGAGATGGAGAGGTATGGAGGGAGAGAGAGATGATGAGAGAGAAGGAGGGAGATGGAGAGGTATGGAGGGAGGGAGAGATGATGAGAGAGAAGGAGGGAGATGGAGAGGTATGGAGGGAGAGAGAGATGATGAGAGAGAAGGAGGGAGATGGAGAGGTATGGAGGGAGAGAGGGGTGAGTGAGAGAGAAGGAGGGAGATGGAGAGGTATGGAGGGAGGGAGAGATGATGAGAGAGAGGGAGGGAGTACCATTTGCCTCAGAATCGAGAATTCCACGAAATAATTCATGATTAAGTTTATTCCAGATTTCTGGACAAACAGAAATTTGTTTGTAAAATGAAAAAAAAAAATATCTTATGCCCCGGAGATCTTTTGCCAGTTTTCTATTCTGACCGAGAGAAAGGCGCTGAATTCGGAAAGCAGAAAATAAAAAGAACAAACAAGCAAATAAAAGGGGCTAGTTATTCAAAGGGGACCTTCCAGAAAATACATATTTCAGGTGGGTTCGCGTTTGCAAGTAGGTTCAGCAGCGGGTCGCCCCTGAGTGAGGATCGCTCTGTGCGGGATTTCTGTCGGTTGACTCCCGGATCAGACCCGCCACGGATCGTAATATCCGGTGAATAAGCTGCACAGCCCTTGTTTGTTAAAGCGCAGGCGCCAACAGCGGTTCCTGCGCTGGAGAGTTTCGAGACATTTTGAGACGGTCCCCCCCCTCATTCCATTGAGAAAGTGTCGCAGCCCCGGTGACACAGTAATAAATTAGCGCAGGTGTCTGTATACCTGGCAAAGGCTACGGTCCGACTGGAACCTCACGTACAGAAAGCGGGACACTAATTAATTGGAAAAAATCCCATTATACATAAATAAACAATAATCTTAATCATGACTTAATACACCTGAAAACCTGCAGACGTGAAAGTCGACTTTGTGGAGGCTGTACAGGTGAGAATTCGCCGTGTTTACACCTGTGCGAGTGTCACCTGGTTAGGGTTGGCTCCGCGTGTTTTATAGGTGGCTATAAATCAGCTCTACGAGCTTCGTCCTGTTTCCAGAGACCTTTTAAAATTAATAGATCAAAACGAAACGCGATAGCGTACAAAGTAGATATATCTTCTGGTCGCCGCAGATCCTCTTTCTGCTGCTCCTGGTCCGACCGCACACAAACACAAACCAGCCTATCGCTGAACAGATGACTTTCTATGGCGGTTTATTTTTAGAATTCCGACGCGAGGCTGGGCCCCCGATCAGAGATATTCAACTGTTCCGCCGTGACGAGATCTCTCGGCGCTTACGGCTCGCGGGCTCCGTCAGGCCTCGCCCGGCAAAATTCGAGAGCACGTTTCGAACGACATTTCTAGGCAGGTGCGAGATGGACAAAAAAAATAATGATAATCGAAGATCGATTTAGAAGTGACGAGAGCAACAAGTGGTGTCATCCGGGCGCTCCTTCTGCCATATCTCTCTCTCTCTCTCTCCCTCTCTAAACTGATGAATAGTATAGTGTTCATATTGGCCGCAAGTGCGTGCAATATGAACAGCGCGGGATTGGAAATTAAAATCGTGCCAAATCAGAAAATACTGGTTTACTTTTGGCGGGGCAGAGCTGACCAATTATCTTGTTTCAGTTCTGGGACAAAGGCAATCATTAAATAAATTAAAGGCTCATCTACTTTCTTTTTAGGGTTCCATTGGTAGGGCTAAGACCGCAGTCTGTGCCTCTCGGGAATGATAATCAGTCGTGTGTATTGTTTTGTTCTGGAGATCAGCTCGTTCCTGGTGCAAGCATCCGTTCTCGGAAACAGGTTATGCGAGTCACTAACCAAGTCATGTGAGAAAATAAAGACGATAGTTTCAATTCTATGCCTTAGGGTGATTCATTTTATTTTAATCAATTTATTAATTTTGCTAAAACGATATTATTTCAAATCAGTCTCGGAGACCCTCCCAACCTGGCGTCTTCTGTTGTTGTTTTTTTTTTTTTATTTGGAAAGATGCAAATCTGAAAGCCACAATTTCTCTTACAACATCGGCCCTGTTACCTGTGTCAAGACGGCCTCGTCTACAATAACAACACGGTTGAATACCTGCTTCTTCACAATCACTTAGATTGTATATATTTTTTAAAAAGTTTTATTTCAAGTCATTTTAAAAAATCTTACCTTTTGTGAATACAAACGCAAAGGCTTTTTTTGTGTGATTATTCTACATAATGCCTGTGTTGTTGAAGAATTGGGTAGATTTTATGAAAGAAAAGTGTAAAATCAGAAAACTCGTCTTTCCTGAGGTGTGGGAGGCGCACCTGGGCGGCGTCGTTTCCATGGCTTCGGTAGACAAAGGCTGGGGGGGTAGTGAAGTGTTCAGTTTACGCTCAGCCGTCTTCAATATCCCTATCGCTATTTTACACCAGACACTCTTTTAAGTCGACCGGTGCTTGGCAACCAACTACTCGAATCGAACCCGCTTCACCGGTGAGTCCTCCGATGTTTACTTGATGAAATTTTATCCAGGTGAGGAGCTGAAATAAGATTTTAGCAGACCTTCAGACCCATTAACAAAAACTCTTGTCTAACTGTCCTCTCACCACCTAGCCATGCTTTTCTAGAAACCCAGCCCCCCTGCTCAGTTCTTGAATTAATTATTCTCAGATGCTTTTTGGATTTTATTATGGAAATTTAAAATCGTAAAAAAAAAATTAAACAGCAGACAAAGTGCTTTCTCCCATTCTCTTGAGAAACGACTATTGCAACCAAATATACGCAATTTCTTTCCCCCCAAATTCTTTAGATTGGTCTGAAGTCCACATGGTTTTGACATGTTGCAACTCTCTATGATTTGGTGTTAATGATACAAATGCTGATCACAGATGATCAAATAAATATAACAAATAGTCAATTACAGTGTTTAAAAATTTGGTGCCCCGTAGGCCCACTATGACGCACAACTATGACGCAGAACCATGACGCACAACTATGACGCAGAACCATGACGCAGAACCATGACGCACAACTATGACGCAGAACCATGACGCAGAACCATGACGCACAACTATGACGCAGAACCATGACGCA
>JACATO010001106.1:47500-222500 GCA_018389105.1 Nautilus pompilius
CCGACTTCTGGAGGTCAGAGGCAACAAAAAGTGAACTTACTGAAGTCACTTCATCCAGTTTCCACCAGACACCGGCCGAGACGAACCCCTGACGCAGTCCGTGCTCGCAAAACAATCATAGAAATGGTTTTTGTTTACAATGGTTATTCCATTCATCGTCTAAGATTCTCCCCTTTTTTCCTCGATGCTGTTTATATTACACAGTTATGGGCTGGAATGAGTGAGACAGTCTTAAGAAGTTGAGAGACGAGGGTTGGGGCTATATGAAGGGTCACTGGTATTAATATCGTAGCACGAAACCTGATTCCGCTATAAATCGGATGAGTCTGGAATTAGACGTACGATTCCTTTTTTCGGGTATATAAGTAACAGATTTCATGATCTGGTTCGAAGAAAGAGAAGACGAACGGTTCTACTTTGGGGAGGTGTGGAGAATCTAACCATTTTTATCGACGATCTCGTTGTCGGCGGTTCAGCAGGCGCAGTCAGGAAACTTAAGAGAGAGAGAGAGAGAGAGAGATGACATCAGTACAGAGAGAGAGATGACGTCAGGCACAGAGAGAGAGAGATGACGTCAGTACAGAGAGAGAGAGAGATGACGTCAGTACAGAGAGAGATAGAGAGAGATGACATCAGTACAGAGAGAGAGATGACGTCAGTACAGAGAGAGAGAGAGAGATGACATCAGTACAGATAGAGAGAGATGACGTCAGTACAGAGAGAGAGAGAGATGACGTCAGTACAGAGAGAGAGAGAGAGAGATGACATCAGTACAGAGAGAGAGAGATGACGTCAGTACAGAGAGAGAGAGAGAGAGAGAGAGAGAGATGACGTCAGTACAGAGAGAGAGAAAGATGACGTCAGTACAGAGAGAGAGAGAGAGACGAGACGAGACGAGACGAGGTAAATACCTACCTTTCGGGAGAGATCTCCTCTCTTAGCTGCCCGATATTTTGCTGGAATAAAACCGTGAAAGATTAGTGCGTTTGGTCTGAATTTCTAAAAAAAAAAAATTAGATGTGGAAACAAAGTTTTTTTTTTGGTTCACGCCGTCAGTCCTCTACCTGCTCCCGGCCGGTTGCTCTTATTACGACATTTTACCCTGGATGAAGCTCATCTGTGCTCTTTCTTTTTCATCTACCGTAAAAAGTTTTATTCCATTTAATGTTATTATAGTATAAAGTCAAACTTCATTAAAGAAGCAAATTTATTATTCATTTATTCTCTGATCTGCGGAAAGTCACCATCCGGCTGGGGTCGCATTCAATTCGGTAATTAGTCGTTATAACCTCAGTCAAAGTCATCTTTTATTATAACAGGTGGTTGCAACCCTGACACCAACATTACTAAAAATTGGGGAGAATTTAAGTTGGTATTTTCACGTAGATTTAAATTAAATTCTTAGAAAAACGTTTGGAAGGTCATCCTTACGTAGAAATTGGAGAATGGGATGGACAGGGTTAGTAAAAGCTTTATTAATCATATACTAACAAAGGTGTTTTCGCTCACATTTGAATTATGTTCTGACGCTGAGCATATAATTTTAAGTTAGTGAAGACTTCTTTCAGGAAGTGTGCTTTGTGTTTATGATGCTCATAATAGGTTCAAAGAGTAACCTAGTGTTAATTAATCAACAATAACTAAGCTGTCAGAGCTGCGCTGATCTGATCAGCCACACGGGGCGCGACTGTGGCCAACCATCGTCTAGCTAAATCTTGGTTTCTGTGTGTGTCGTTCAGCGTGGGGAACGGAGCATCCCCCCAACACACAAACCACACAAACAACACACAAACCACACACACACAACACACACAAGCCACAGAGACCACACGCACAACACACAATCCACACAGACCACACACACCACACACACAAACCACACAGAGACCACACACAAGCCACACAGACCACACACACACACACAACACACACAAGTCACACGGACCACACACACCACACAGACCACACACACAAGCCACACAAGCCACACAGACCACACACAACACACACAAGCCACACAAACCACACAGACCACACAGACCACACACACAAGCCACACAAACACACACAGACCACACACAGAACCACACACAATCCACACAGACCACACACACCACACACACAAACCACACAGAGACCACACACACAACACACAAGCCACACACACAAGCCGCACAGACCACACACACAACACACACAGACCACACACAAACCACACAGACCACACACAGACCACACACACAATCCACACAGACCACACACACCACACACACAAACCACACAGAGACCACACACACAACACACAAACCACACAGAACACACACACACAACACACACAAGCCATACAAACCACAGACAACACACACAAGCCGCACAAACCACACAGACCACACACAACACACACAAGCCACACACACAAGCCGCACAGACCACACACACAACACACACAGACCACACACAAACCACACAGACCACACACAGACCACACACACAACACACAAACCACACAGACCACACACACACACAACACACACAAGCCGCACAAACCACACAGACCATACACAACACACACAAGCCACACACACACAAGCCGCACAGACCACACACACAACACACACAAACCACACACAGACCACACACACAAGCCACACAAACCACACACACAACACACACAAACCACACAGACCACACACACCAGCCACACAAAGCCACACAAACCACACAGACCACACACACAAGCCACACAAAACCACACACAGACCACACATACAAGCCACACAAACCACACAGACCACACACAACACACACAACGACCACACACAGACCACACACACAACACACACAAGCCACACAGACCACACAGACTGCTGGACGCAGACCCTGACATAACCACTAGGATATTTTTCACAAAACTACCCGAAGGTCGGCGGGAAGACCTGAAAACACTAAATGTTCCCCTGTCAGCAGGTGACTGTGTATTTCCAGAGAGGTCAACACGCAGCCAGCCCTCCGTGCCCATTCGGAGCAGCTATAGCCCCGACAAACGACTGGACGCCAGAACCGTCAGACGTCACCCCCGCAGTATGGGGTACAACGGAAGAACGACGGCACCCTAACCCTTCCCCACCCAAAAACAATGTCGGCTGTCGACTGCAAGCCGTAAAACCGCCCTTCTGGTTTTTTTGTTGAAAACAGTCACTCTTTCCGACGAGTCCAGGCTTTCGCGGTTCTCAAACAGCAGTCGTGCGTGGGCGTGGCGCCATCCAGCAAAAGGGGGCCTTCATCCAACTACCTGAAAATTAACTACAACATAGGGAGTGAGATGCAATTGGGGCCACTGGAAGCTGGTAGTGCATAAAAGAACTGACCTCAAAATTAACCAACAGAGATTCTGCCTGTCTATACCAATGGTCGTCTGTCCAAAAGGAGAGTATTTTCATAGAAGATCTCTTCGGGTCTGTTCCCATGCACTTCGCTGTATGTTTCTGTTAGCCATTGAGTATCCCCATCGCAAACAAGCAAAGCCAGTGCTGCAGACGGACGCCAGGTGACTCTGTCCGTCTCGTGTGAGAAGGGAGATGATTAGTTTATTGTGCACTTTTTAAATTATTATCCAAACAAATTCAAGCATAAAATGCGCACTTACAGCTTTTTGAAAACATAAATAAACGAAGAATGCATATGTTTCCACTAGAGGGAGAGGGAGATCTATCGTTTTTCAGAGATACTCCACTCCACGCCGTCGTACGGAGTTTTGGAGACGTTTCTTTCTGAATACTTGACACAACGACGAAGCATACGGTCAGTTTATCTATAAGGCTCCTATTGTTCCACCGATTGAGCGATTTGTTGGTAAGACAAAGCTCCCTTCTTAAACGGATGCTTTAATAGATGTAATGAACCCAGGAAGGGCGCGTATCGTGTTTCAGCGAGACCAGAGAGAACAATGCATCGCCGTGGCAACTGACGCCGTAATCAGGTCAGCCCGTTGCCAACTCACGGCGGGCACAAAGATATCTTTGTAGCGGACTCGTCGACTGATATGATTTCGACGTGGATAACAGCGGAGCGGCTCTGAAAGGAATGTAATGCTATACTGCCGAACACAAGGGTCGACCACCAATGTGGGTCAGGTGTTCTGCTCTCCGGAGACACGACTGGCGGAGGAAACCGTAGCTTCACGGAGATTGGACTGACTCGGCATTTGTTCGGTCGCGAGGTATACGGAGGTCGTCTGGAGTAGCAACCGTGCAAGTTGTCTACCTGTCTACGTTTCGGAAGAAAAAAAAAAGATCTAGCTACGTATTGTTATATCTCCCGAGAGTTCAGAAACATTTCCTGGCTTTTAAGGTAAACCTACAGAAGAAGCAGGCGGGACGTGTTCTCCACACCCAAAGCGAGTACAATTTGTCAAGACGAACGATTGGCCTTTTGCGCCTCTATGAAGATGAGGATGCCGCCGGTTACCATAGAACCTGTGTAAAGCAGTCGATCAGATTTAGTTAATATTTCTTTGTGTAAAATAACTCTGTGTGTTCCGACGACGTCGTGTCCCCGATGCTGACTCACTGACAAACATCGCATTTGTCATACAGAACAGCCGCCGCGCACTAGGTTACCTTCGCAGATCTCGAACGTTTACCTGTAAATGTCAAGTAAAACAGATTTTTAAAAAATAGCCTGGGCTTTCGATCGTCTTAAAGTAACTTTAGCCTACCTATTGCCCGAAAGTGTGTTACCGATAACAAAAGATTATGAAGGGCACCGAACAAAGTTGCACCCAGACCTCTCTGAAGACTCCACGGGTTTTGGCTGTAATTATGGCCGCTCCGCCCAGCTATTGAAGCCGGCGGTTGGCGCTAAGAACGGGATTTGGCCGTCTCTCAGAAGACCGAACGCCGGCTTTCTCCGATGGTCCGCTAGTGACACCGCAACTTTCGATGTCGGTTAAGGGGGAGGTAAATACACGTCCAAGTACTACTTAGAAACAGAACGCAGCGGCGAATATCTGATGATTTGGAAAATAATGGTGGAAGTAGTGACGCCCTGACTGGCGGGTGGTGGTGAGGATGAATGCTGCTTACTGTGGATGGATATTCTCTGCTTCGGTGGTTAATTAGTTTTCTTCTCGCGGTTTACCAGTCGCCGGTCTCGAGGCGGAGAGGCCTCCTACAAAAGCACGTGACCCTGGGGTAGCGGGTTCTAGAGGGTTGGCCCCGTCGGCCCTGCTCGCCGGTCTCGAGGCTCCGTGGTGTGTCAACCTATCCACGCTGCTTCGCGCGTGCAAAAACGACAAGCACCGGGCAGTCATCACCATACCTCTGTAACCCCGGTCCCATCCGTTTAAAGCGCATTGTAGACAGAGAACTCATTTAACCCACCACTAGATACTGATACGCCATTTTTCTGATAAAATTGCCAGAAACGTATTCCAGTATTTTAAATAAGGGCATCCTTTAGGTTTAGCAAACTTTGAGTTCTTCTCACGTGCCGAGTATCTGTAGATCCGACCGTCTTTAGTTCGAAGGTTGCAGGTGTTTCTGATTTTATCTGAGTCGTTTAGCACGATACGATCTCTGTACGGGCTTTGTGAATGAGAGAGACAGTAGTTAAAGCTTCACCGGTGAAGTAAGTGTTTGTTGGTGGTCTGTAACGGCTTATTTGATAATAAAGAACGGAAAGAAAAAACAGGAGAGAGAGAAGAGAGAGAGAGAAATATGGAGACAGAGAAGATGGAGAGAGAGAAGATGGAGACAGAGAAGATGGAAGAGAGAGAGAGAGAGAGAGAGAGAATTGAGACAGAGAAGATAAGATGAAGAGAGAGAGAGAGAGGAAAGCCATAATTCGTTGATCCTTTAATATTTATTAGAAAGTTTTTTTGAGAGAGATAGAGAAGATGGAGACGCGAAGATGGAGAGCAGAGAGGAGATGGAGACAGAGAAGATGGAGACAGAAGATGGAGACAGAGAAGATGGAGAGGAGAGAAGACGAAGAGAGAGAGAGAGAGAGAAGATTGAGATCGATAGACCCTCGATAGAGAGCGAGCAGCAGATCCATCTGGAGCACAGAGACGATTTAGTAGAGAGACCAGAGAGAGAGAGGAAAGCCATAATTCGTTGATCCTTTAATATTTTATTAGAAAGTTTTTTTTTAAAAAAAAAAACAAAAACTGGTCACAGTGTAGATAAACAGTAACAGTAACGAAACGATGGTGAGGCTGCGAGCCTGATGATGGTTATAGTTTCCCAACAATGATGCTAATTTAAAGAAAGGGTAGTTGATGTATATTTTCAATTTGAAGAAAGGGAGATAACTTTTTCTTGTTGCTCGCCCGCATTTTTTAAAACAAGTCTACTTTTAGGATCAAGATTTAAGAATAGGGACACACGTTTTAAAAAATGTTATCTACAGATCTCGAGAACCGATAAATGTAAACTTTCGCATTTGAAATTCCAGTATTTAATAAACTACTTTTCAGTATTTTATTTTCATTTTTAAATCTTCTTAGCTGTACGTATCACGGCCGTATACTTGTAGATTGTGCGGGCTGTTTACTTGATTACGAGCTGGAAATGTTAGGACCTTGTTTGTGTCGGTAACTGAAGGTGAGTGCGCTAGAAAACAACCGGCTATCACTTTCCCGTGTTCGCCACCTGTCCGTGGTGAGACTGTAACGTCAGCGGTCGACAGCAAGCTTGCTGAACGAGATTTATTTTTATTCTTATTATTTTAGCTCTCACGGTAAATGTAATTCATGGAGGGTGCACTTCAACCTGGAAGTCCGAATTACATATCTGTAGCACCTCGAAAATGTCAGCGAAACGACAACTTGATACAGTCATTGCTGAGGAATGAGATCTCAGGTTTGCGTTGCGACCTCTGACCTCTGACCCATGGTACTTGGGTTACAACGAAGCATTCGACATTCTCTCCTAGCGGGAACGCTGCGCGACCATTAAAGGCTTATCCCTCGTTATATAATGTACTTATTTTACCCAGAATTGTCTAGCGATGTTACTTTTCTTTTATTCGAAACAGCTAACCGTATTCGTTATACCTGGTAATTAGCTGGAGTTTAAGAAACTGCTTATACCCTCACTTTTTTTTACCATCATTCATTTGAGATCTGACAGGTGTTGGAAATAACGTTGAGGGGGGGTGGGGGTAGCTCGGCCAGCACCAGGGTCGGTCGGTCATAGGCCTGTAGAGTCGGGGTGGGTTAGCGAAGCCGCGGCGGAGGGAAACAAGAAACAACCGGTCGTGGCCATCAATCACCGCTTCGAATTCCCTTTATTCATTTCGATACAATCATAAAATCTGACTGCGACCACTCTTGCAGACGGGCGGAGCCTGTTCGTTGTCTTGCCGAGTTGCAGGGGAAGGAAGACCAACTCACCCGGCCCCACTGCGAGAGGAGGAGCGACGACATCGCAGTCTTGTGCTCTCAGACGGCGTTCAGGCTACCTGTCTTAAAAGTGATCTTTCGCTGAAGCTCCGAAGGAGGAGCGGGAAGAAGGAGGATGTTGTTATGTGTAAAATACGGGTGTCAGGACGTATATTTAGCTTTACATGTACTATTTGTTCTCTTTATTAAAATTTCAGATGACGATCATGTAGAGATGGGGAGATTGTAGTAACCGTGAGTGCTTCTAGCGATGCAGCATCCGAGCGTTCTGATACTTTTCCGGCTAGCCAACATCACCGTCTGCAGCCGCGAGAGGCATGGCCACCATTACCAATACCCCGTAGGGCTTAGCAGTACTTCCGTCTTAAGTAGGAATTGAAAAGTTCCTACTAGAATTGCTCTGTTTAACTGTGGAACGGATCTCATAAACAGGCTGGTACAGAGGTAAAAGAAGAAAGAAAGAAAAACAACAACATGGTTTTGAAGGTTCGCCAAACCAAAACGGGGACCGAACCCAGGCCCTTCACCCTCAAATGTAATCTTACAGAGGCAAAGAGAACCGTCGACGAACGCGACTTCTCGGTTCTTACGTGATGCTGTAGAATTTGTCAGCAAATCTGATTTGTTCTTCTTATGACTAATAAAGAGACAAATATAAATAAGTGAAAAAGATGAGCTTATCAGATGATCACTGTGCGTGCACTGATATTCTATGACAGATAGATTAGGATTTCAAATATTAGCTTGTCATCGATCTAAAAGATTCAAAATGCTATCATACTTTAGATATAAATTACCTTAAAGCTGAATATTTTAAGAACAAGATTAACAATAGCAGAAATAAATCTGAATGGTTTGATGGAGGGTTTTTTAGAAGTTTTAAATTGTGATTAGGTAGGATTCGTGGCTTTCGGTTGTGTTATTCTCATTGGATGCACGTATCACGTGTGACATACGTGGTAACAAATCATTGGCAGTCGTCTAACGGTGAGGGGAAGTAACTTGTTCAAAGGAATATCTTTACAGGGTCTCATCTGACAGACTCCGGTGACAGTTGTATTAAAAGATCTCGGAACCTGTCAAACCGGGAGATTCTAAGACATAAAGGTCTGACAAAGCCCTTTTGTTATTATACTGACGTTTCGACTTCGTTTGAGTCTCCAAGAAGAAGAAAAAAGGCATTTACTATGAGTTATCATGGAACTCTCCGGTTGAGGAGGGCAGGTTTGTCATGGAATTTATTGTTTGTTTGTTTTTTTCCTGTCGATAAACTTTCCGCTCTCCCGTCGATGGAGCTGTAACCACTGGGGGCGTAAGAACAAAAACGTGCTGATCCTGAGTGTATTGGCCGACATTCCGCCCCTTCCAGAAGGTTCGGCATCCGAGGAAACAATCCACTAGGAATCCAGCACGGAAAGAGTGGAGGTGGCTTAGAAAGCGATGATGTCAGGGTACAGAGACTTGCGAATGACGAGACTGGAGGCTGGTCTACTAATCCGCTTCTGTTGGTAATCGATGACTTACTGTTGGGTAGAGTGGCGTCGGTTCAGATGATTCAGCGTAAAGATGGCAGTTTGTGCTGAATGTAATTTTTAAGCTCGACTTTCAAGGAATTTTTATCTTCGATGGACTTCAATGATGAAACCCACCAAAATAGGATTTCCATTAGACCTAATGCAGTCAATGTCTTTTTTTTTCCTTTATTTATACAACGGTTCTTAGCAATTAGTCGTGGTTTAATCTTCGAAGTTTCCGAGAGAGAGAGAGAGAGAAGAGAGAGAGGAGAGAGAGAGAGAAGAAGAGAAGAGAGGAGAAGAGAGAGAGAGAAGAGAGATGATGGAGAGAGAGAAGATGGAGAAAGATAGAGAGCGAGAGAGAGAGAGAAAAGATGGAGAGAGAGAAGATGGAGAAAGAGAGAGAGAGACAGGAAAAAAAAAAATCAGATAAAAGAGATGGATAGAGATAACTCTTGAGCTAGAGAGATGATTTCGCTAGAGCACTGGAACAGCATATGAGCTAGATCGATCGATCGAGATATTATGGAGCGAGAGAAGCTGGCAGAAGCTAGAGAGGCGAAGATGGCGAAATATCGCGAGAGAGACATATCCGATGGCGATCGAGCCACGATGTCGCGAGCGAGAATTGCGCCAGCTGAGCTATCTCTCTCATGGATCGCGATCATACCTACCGCTGGATCGATAGAGCGATACGATGATGGAGAGAGAGACTATGGAGAAAATATCGCGCGCGCTAGAGAGATAGAGAGCGCAGCGCGATCGAGAGAGAGATCGCTCGCGAGACTTTTGTCCCCCTTTTTAAAGCAACACCAAATCAAGGAATTGCTATCAGAAATCGCATGAAGAATAATCAATGTTTGTCCGACGCAAATTTGTATATTTGTGATTGATATCAGCCCATTAATTCGCTGCATCACCTCGGACACAAACAAAAACCGCCTTATCTCTATGTAAAACAGTATGTTTTGTTGAAGAATGAACACGTGTTCAGTGACACCTGGAAATAGGCCAGGCCAGGAAAGATGGTGAAGTGTGTCGTCTTATCGGTGTTGGGGTAATTTTCTTTACATATCGCCCTGATGAATGAAATAGAATGTGAAATGGAGCGTGAAAGCGCGAAGCTGCTCTTTTAGGGGCCCAGAAAGGACCCGTCGTAACCTGGTATACGTGCAGCGCATGCGAATCGGCACTCGCAACCTCGGGTTTCGGTCGCGGATTACCGGTCGGTCAACGAGTCGTTTTCATATCAAGTACCTGGATCTATTTACAACCTGTACATGTGATAATTTCGAGCGGGTAAGATCAACACCTGGTTAACCTGATTAATTGTCCAATAGGGGGCAGATAGAATGGTGCCGGGTAAACAAGCGTGGAAAGAAAATGCTGAGTTGCGAGCAGAAGTTTTTGTCTGAGATCCGTTGTCTCATTCAGATAGCACCGGAGATCTAAGTGAAATAGTTTGGTCCGGCATGAGACAGGCAGTTCAGCAGCTTTGCACTCCTCAAGTTAATTGGCAGGTAAAATAAGCATTACACAAATAGGTAATTAACCAAATTTTTCACTTGGGATTCGGTTTATTGCTAACCGAATAATCTGGAACATGCGGGCGTAGAGATATGTTTGACTCCAAGCCATTTCAACTGGCAGATTCTCCGGAAGTAGATTAAAAAAAGAGAAATCGATGAGAGAGAGAGAGAGAGAAGAGAGAGAGAGAGAGTGAGAGAGAGAGAGAGAGAGAAGAGAGGAGTACAGATATTCCTAAATTCTCTCCCACTTCACCTTTTTAAAGGACGCGAATTTCGATAACTTAAACACCTCTATCTCCCGACCAGCCCCTGGTTCCAATTAATTTGAAAATAGAATTTTTGTTTTATTTAAAAAAATAAAAATGTTATGAAATATATTTTAACTTCTAAAAGAATCACAGATGAATAAACTGTAGCATCAGTAAAAAATAACTAACTTCTGCTGACTGTTTCCAGATTTTTTTAGAAAAATACAAAACTGTAGATGTTCATACTGATACTTACATTCGATTTTTTAAAACAATAGTGTTGGTTCTGAGTATAATATGGTCTTTACAGGTGACATTTGATTTGAAAATATGCCAATCTGTTATTAGTTAATAAATAAATTTTAAAACACCGTTACTTCTAATAGCATAATAATCGTTCATTTAATTAAGAAACATCGTAATGACCAAAATTCGACAAAGCTGGTGGATTAAGCATTAATACGCATCTGACCGACTTATTATTAATCGAATGAGTTATCCCTTTGTTCTTTCCCAGTGAACGATCGAAGCGATACCAATAGATTCAATGCTCACGGCGTGATGAGTATTCGTCTGTTTCAATTTTACTTGCTATGTATACAATAAAGCCCTTTTCTCTAATTAGAAAGAAACTTGTTTCAAATTCAAAACTGAATTGTCTATATGCTACAGTTTTATGCGTAAGACTTGGATGCCATCTTTACAAGAATGTTAGTCACTCATAAGCTGGTCACTGTGTGGGGGGCGGGGCGCCATTCTTTTGTTGTTGCTAAGCAATAAATCGTAAAAGGTGTGGGGGTTGTGTCACGTGACATGTTTGACAGATTGTAGCCGGTCCGCAGTAAGTGGTCGCTGCGTGTAGTCAGTGCATGCTTTTAATGTTATCAGCTGATGGCTCAAAACAATGCCTAAACTCAGGCATAAAATATATACCAACCTGTAGCTGTGGTAAACTCGACTTCATTACTGGTGTTACTGAATCCGGTCGTTTCTACGGTGATCATAAAGACTCGATAGGTGCTGATCGGGAAAAGTCCCCGAAGAATGAAAGTCCGTCTGATGGCGTTGATTGCCTGCGTGACACGGTAAGGTCCCAGGGGCGATCCGACTAGCTCATAGGTCACTTCAAACCGTAGGATACTCGCCGAGCCTTCTTGTTCTGTGGTCCAGATGAGAACGGCGGTCGTCGGAAATATCGCCACGACAGACAAATTTCGAGGAGATGTAGTAGTATCTGCGTGGACGAAAGAAAAGTAATAACGATATAAATACTTCTTCACAGTTGCTTTGGATATGTATGGTTTAAAATAATGAAACCTCGATAAATGGGGATCAGAGCACCACTGCGATCCAGTGCTATTTAGTTACAGTCTCGATGCACCCATTTAAAAAATCTATTAAGGATATTTTACATTCTCGGTGACTTAACACACAAAAAATAAAAATGGACCCTTTTGCATCACCCATAATCTACCACATAATACATAATTAACGTGCGATTTTCCTACTCTAAAAATATAAAAGCAAGCAAAACAGGAAAAAGTGAAAGTAGACTGATGGCATAACACTGTCTTCCATATGGAATGGCGAAGATCAGTTGTTATTCTTTTTTAATTTCGAGTATTTGTAAGCCAATATTTTACCCGCAGTAGTTCGGAACAAATCCTCAAATGAATAGCAAAAATATCATTGATTGGATAAATTAATAAAACAAAAAATTGGTTTTATTTTCCACGCGATTCAGAAACAAGTTCCGCTTTAAAGTTCTGAGCATTGTTTTTCCAGTTGGCCTTAAGCAGCTGACTTGTTACGAGTAAACTGTCTCTCTGGTAACCGTGGTTTTGATGTTTTGTCCAATGCAGATGCTGGCCACTTGAGAGATTCTTTTACCCTTTTCGGCCCACAGCTCGTACATCACCGTCGTTGCTCCGTCAGATCATCGGGGACCGATTTGGTGAAGTATAATACATTGGGGACGCAATGTTAGGCTCAATAAAATAAGCAATCGCAAACAACAATAACAGGCGATGCTTGCTTAGATGTATTAATCCAGGGTGACGAAAACACACCGATTTTACAGTTTTGCAATGTGTACACTGCCTTCTTTGGAGTGTAAACCAATACTTAGAGAGAAATAGAGCCAGTACAGTTCATTTTAAAATAGTAGTGGCACAAAGAATGTAAAGTAGTCATTGCAGTTTAACTTATTAATCAAAATCGACCATAATACAACTTAAACATAAACAAAACTCGCACACTGATAGAAGAAGTTATTACCTCGTCTGAATTCTAATACATTTTCAGAATTGTTTGCTTTGAAAATATTTCAATTATGAACTGTAGCACTAATTTAACATACGACGATTATGCAAGTGCTCTTCCATCTACGCCACCGTACGCAATACCACTGGACCCAATCTGAGATAACAACCTCTTTACAAAGTGGTTTCCATGTGTACGTGACTAAAGATTACTTGAGATCAAGCGGGTGGTCTAGTGGTAGGTTACTGGCCTGATAAGTTCGAATCCCGTTCTGGAGTGGTTCGGTTTGGCGTACGTCGCTGGCTTCTTCAAGCCCTTCTTTGCCAGCTGGACGTCTGAGCTTCCCCTGACCACTCTGGTTACCTCCTCCCCCCCCCCGGTTGAAAATGAATAATTCCAGTACGGTTTTCTGGATAACCTGTGATGGCGGAGTCTCGGCGAGCAACTGCTGATTGTCTTGCACCTCGATCGTCCCCCAACGCCCTCGAACCACGCCCAGGTGACCTGCCTGGTTACCGAGACTGATTACCCTACACCTTCAGCCATCTGCGAGACATCCCCAAACCGCGAAAGTCAGGGTGAGTATCCGCTAAGAAGAAGAAGAGGAAATCTGATGCCGCCTATTGGCGGGAAACATTTGAGTACGGAGAATTCCAAAAGTGCTGTTTACTAAATAATAACCAGCGAGGATAGACGGTAAACTGCCCAAGTATGGCTGGAGCTGAGGGTCAGGTCTGACAATGTACTGCCAGCAGTTTAAGTAGTACAGTTAGATACAAGATGTAATATAAAGGAAAGGCAAGCGTCTCTCTTTTATTGGTGTGCTAGCCTGCAAGAAGTAACCAGATATTTTTCCTGCTCACCAAATAATGTGTTTAGAAGCTATAGGTGGGAAACCAGACAGACGCTCAACGAACGAAGGATCACTTTTAAATGTCTGGATGGGTGTAACATTTAAAGATTAGTGTTTAAAATCCGTTATATTTCTGAAGAAAACATTGCATCCACACTTTTTAGTAAAAGGTCATGCACAAATGATTAAAACTGTTGGGTACAATTTTCTTTTAAATAGCCAGTTATAGAAGTGAAATTAGATCATTAAGTATTGACTGTGGGAGATTCCAGTTAATGTATAGACGGTATTGATTACAATGGATGGCATTGTAAGGAAATCAAGTGATTTATTTACGAATCTTTAGCCGAAAGCTACGGAGCATGATGTTTATTTTTTGGTGACGAGTGTTACTCCATCAATCAAAATAATTTCTATTTAGGTTTGAGTGCAATTAATTATACCATGACTGGCTTATGCAATCTTTAATCCTTTGTTTAGTTTCCTGTTTATCGTTTATGCGAGTTTTTTTAAGAAACAATACTCTAGAATCAAATCGACCTAACAAAGTGTGTATTTATTGAAGTTTACTGCCTTATTACTGCTGTTGGATCTCCATCAGAAATCACCGAATTAGGAGGATGCTTAATACAGACAGAAGCCACGTGAATATGAAACAGGATTTAATTGACTTTATTATGGTAAAATACATTTTCAATATTGCACACATACAATGAACGTTCACCATTTTACTTAAAAATAGGAGTTGATGGAGTAATTTTGTCCACGCAAGTGTAAGCCGTTACATTATTGAATTTTGCATTAATTGGCGTAACAAACAAACACAAGAATAGTTATAAAGCGAAAGTAAACTCATCTACAAACACCCACAGCAATAATTATAATTTAGCTTCACTCGGCTGTCGACGTTAAAACTGTAATTATAGAAAACAAAAGCCTAGCGATTAAAAAGTTAAATAAGTCAGAAACCACCATGGTATTTAAGCATCCCTTACCAAGACTAGGCATTAACGGAACAAGAAATAGGTCAGCAACGTTTGTGGCTGAAAAGTGGGCTGAGATAAGTCGAATCTGGCATGCAAAGTTATCACAGGAGCTCCAGACCCGCGCAACGCTACATAGTCATCTGATACTGACATCGGAAAAGAACAATGCACACGTGCTAATCTTTGTCGCTTTCTGATAAACAGAACAAAGGCAAAACCAAAATTAGCTGACAAATTTTTGTTTAGATGGCATTGTGGCAAAACGAAAGTTCTAAACTGACAGTTGTTTCTCCCTAATCACGTTACAGTGTACATACAAAGAGGTGGCCAGAATTTGTACATCACCCTAGAAATACCACTATGTACTATTTTAAAATCAGTTCCCTATAGCTTGACATTTCACCCACGACCACTTCCAAATGTCTGCTTTTGAACACATGCTTCTCGTTGAGTCACATCCATAATGATCTATAGTTGTTTTCTTTAAAATTACTTTAGAAACTATCCATCTGCGTGTTACATTTTCACATTTTAGAGGTTTTTCCCATTAAGAACATCGACAACTACAAAGTAGTGTACACTTGAATACATTAACATAACATTGCCATACAAATTCAGCTGGTTTGATTGACTGTTGTTATTTCGCTGCTCAAAACTAATTAGAAAGCCAGATGGGGACGATCGAGGGAGAGGTAACAGAGCCAGGAGGACACATTACAACAAGACAGCCAATAACTGCGTTAAACGTTGGATGCAGATGTTTTTTAAAAAAGGGGGGGTTCAGCTGACGATAATCGAAAACGCTTTGGATGGCCAGGCACCAGCCGAAGGTCATTGAGGCCGTCGAAGTATTTTCAAGAAGCCCCTGAAAATCACGTTACCGTGTCTCGCGAAAACAAAAAAAAAACCCTAAAATTCCCTTTTCAGCGGTTCATACAAATCTTCAAGTCGGGTGCAAAGG
Organism: Nautilus pompilius; assembly: GCA_018389105.1. Lineage (NCBI taxonomy): Eukaryota > Metazoa > Mollusca > Cephalopoda > Nautilida > Nautilidae > Nautilus > Nautilus pompilius. The sequence goes on from JACATO010001106.1 coordinate 63,259, forward strand.
CACGAATCGATCGAAACAGTTATCGGTCACATTACCCCTCTGGAGATTGGCAACTCAAACTCACAGCTGTATCACTGAAGACGGCAGCTATACAGAAGTTTAAGAATTCATTGCAGCATCAATGGAAAGAGTTGTTTATTGCTCTGACATTCATTTCAGTTTCTTGGTGTTATTTTATGTAGTTAAATATTTATTAAACATAAACCTCTCAGAGAGAAATCCTAAACAACTTCTTTATGTATAATTCTATCCATATTTATATATAATTTCTGAAAATGAAGTGCATGAAAAGTAGACGGCCGTCTGATTCCCGTACTTACCTCAACTCAGCACAGGTAAACAAAGTCCTTTCTTAAAGGATATTTACATAGACCGGGCGCAGGCGGATCTAGGCGGCATACGTATGGATGGGTCCAGAGTAACCATGACTGCCCGTTAAATCCATCATCTTCAAGAAGCCATGTCTGTGTTTTTCCGTAAAATTGGTCACAAACGCGATTATACGAATTACGCATCAAAATCTGACCAAGGGCCGAGTGCGGAAACATTTAGCCAGGAACACCTGCAGCAAGCGCGGAACCAGTACAGATCAAAGGTTCCGATAGCGAAACTCGACTGGTTTTATATATTCAGCGATCTCGTGAGTACCCCACACAACATGGAGAATATCGCTCTCCTCCGCAATCCTGATCCGGCTCGGTCGATGTGCTTCCATTGGGAGGCTTCTCTCTCTCTCTCTCTCCTTTAAACATCTTATTTTAGGGCGCACGCGGGGATTAAATTGTGTTGAGATGTCAACTCGGCTTAGTCGATCGATGCTGATCCGCATTAGCGATATCGGGACAACAAAGGGGGAAAAAACGGTTGTCGGCCGCTGAATGTCGCAGAACGAGAGGATGGGAGAGAAGTAGGGAGAGGTAAACTACAGTCGTCCAGTAAGGTTTGGGGAAGTGGACGAGCTGTTTCTTACCGGAGCCCGCCGTTTGCGTTTGAGTACAAAAGGGGAAAAGGAACCGGCCCCCTTCATTTACCCATACAGACGGGCTTCACGCGATATTCAATAGTCCCTGCACAGTAATGGAAATATCACTGGACAGCGGCTCTCCACCGACTGTTTCCCGGATATCATTTACACCATAAGCTAAAGTGGATTTTTACGTCATAATACCAAATATCAAGTAAAGTTTCATTTATAACAGTATTTCGTAAAATCAGGAAATAAAGTGGGTGGGGGACTTTTTAAGAACTGCCAAAAATAAGATGAAATAATCGTATTTAATAGAAACATAGACGGCGTTGACAAATGTCGTATAAAAAGTCAATAAACAAGAAAAGCAAATAAGACAGACAACTTAAAGGGACTAAGTGTATATAGAACCAGCAACAACGCCACCTGGTTTGAGAAACTTTGGATTATTACAGGCATATCACACATACAATTTTAATTAATAATAATAATAATTAGAGTTGCAGTTCTTTAAAATGAGCGAAAGCTTCTTTGCAAGAATTTAGAAGATAAGTCAAGAGATGGATAAACTAAAAAATAGATTCATGGTCTATTTACATCTCAATAATTGGAAATATATCAAGGATCGACATCATTACTGCTAACAGGAACCGCGGTTGGCTTCGCCCCCGCAAAAGTTCGTCTAGAACACCACGGAGTTTTGTCCTTTTTTCTTTTTTTTTTTAAAGGAGACCCCGCTGAGCCCCGTTTCTAATCACGCGCCGATAATGTATCGCGCACGCAGCCAGAAGAGATATCCACGCGACAGGACCCCGCCCCCAACTAACTGCGAGTTTCTACGTGAGGAAGTAGACGCGCACTGCCTGTCGGCCGAGCGGACTGAAGCCGGTTCGTTTACTTACCACCTGGTAAAGTCAATCAGTTCGGGCGCTGGAGGTAGCCAGGCGGAATTTGGGAGCACGCGTCACGTATCAAATTGAACTCTTCGCTTCATATCGACGTCCACTCCGATTTCTATCGCCTGGCAGAGCATCCGCGGACCGCGCGGTCGTTCTGCATTTCGTGAGGCCGCGCTTCGTTCCGCTTCCGATTTTCTTCCGCTTTCTTTCTGAACTGGAATTTCTTTCCGTCTCCGCTTCCTCTTTCTCCTGCTCCAGGTTTTTGACGGTACTTCTGAGAAGCGTTGTTTGGCGGGTGGGGGTGGGTTTCGCTACTCCACGAGTTCACAAGTCGCGGGCTTTGCCAGAGACGGCGAGTGCGGGGCGCATGGGAGCTGGAGGATGTAAGCTTTCAGCCCGCTCCGTACACTGGCGGCTCGGCTATGCGATACTTCCATTACTGGCGTCGATAACGGGCGAGCGCTCGGCGGCAGTCTCGGGGCCCCGCGGAATCCACCGACCGAGTACGAAGTTCGCCGACTGCACTTCACTAACAAAGCCAGCCTTGGCGATTGCGGTGCGACTATTCACACCTTTCATTAACCCGTTAAAGGCGAAAATTAAGGGGAAAAAAAAACAACAAACAAACAACCCATTTCAGATGGATCTCATTGGATTTTAAAAAAAGAAGAAGAGAGATGTTGCAATCGTTATTCCAGTCTTGCTATATTGTCGTTAGACTAAAAATGCGATGTTTTTAAGTTATATTCTCCTGCTAAATTGATAAGCTTATTTGAAGAGAGAGAGAGAGAGAGGAGAGACACAGAGAGAGAGAGAGAGAGACACACACAGAGAGAGAGAGAGAGAGACACACACAGAGAGAGAGAGAGAGAGAGAGAGAGAGAGAGGAGAGAGAGAAGAGAGAGAGAGAGAGACAACACACAGAGAGAGAGAGAGAGAAGATAGAGAGGAGAGAGAGACACAGAGAGAGAGAGAGACACAGAGAGAGAGAGAGAAAGAAGATAGAGAGGAGAGAGAGAGAGAGACAGACACAGAGAGAGAGAGAGAAAGAAGAGAGAGAGAGAGAGAAGATAGAGAGGAGAGAGAGAGAGGTGTAAAATGATGTTAAGGAGTACAGCCTATGTTCGATGATGTCCAGTCTTGAGGATTTGATTTGAGAATATATATCTATTTATGAATTTAGATGCATTTCATATATTTTCCAAGACCGAGTAGACAGGAAGAGATAATGGAAGATAAGGGCATTATTTACTATATTGTATTACATTATTTTACTTGAACCAAGTGAGCCATGTACTGCAAAAGATATTGGTCAGTATAAAACACCTGAATGTACTGCTAGCGATAATACTAAGGATATACACTTTTTGCAGTCTCCGATGTTCTGGTTGAAGACCTTTCCTAGTTACAGTTCAGTTTAGCTGTCGTGTTTTCTTAACAACATGCACTCTCAACCCCTTTCCTGAACCCTTATAGACACGTGTTCATCCTCTTTTACCCAGTGTTCTCTAAAGTCGTAACGTTGCAGTTCTTTCGCTGGATCAGTGAAATGGAAGCAAAAGGGGAGGAATTAAGTGTCCACAGTCTTGGAGCATCGCTCATTATCCAAGACCGACCAGGGAGAATAAGTACGCGACTGGTGCATTTCCGTAATCTTTCCTTGATAGGACGGCCCAAACCGAAAGCCCTGACTAGAAATCTTCAGATGTGGAAGGAAACTCCCGCAGCCTAGACCACCTGACCACCACAAGGGAGCATCTGAAAAATGTTCACTTGAGTTTCCAGATCTGTTTCAGACTTCTCTTCCAAGGAATTGTTTAAAAATCTGTCTTTACTGAGTGGATGCCAAGCAGAGTATTCTTCATTGAGTAATAAACTACGTTAAAATCTCGGATATATATCTGCTATGGTACTTGAAAGGGAGGTAACTCTTGAATTATAAGTTTCACTCAAAAAACTTTTTTAAAAGGCTGTGATGTTTGAGATGGGTCATCGTAAAGCAACAACACGCATCTTGGAATTTGTCTGTTATTATTGTTTTCATAAATTTCTACGCGTACTATATCAACCATTCCCTCCTACAAATATCCTGGCTTTTCTTAATTTACCCGACTGTCAATAATTGGCCTTGAAAACAAATAAATAAAAAATTTTTTAAAAAAAAATAGATCTCACTTTTTGGGGTATTCGTGAAGATATTATCCGGGAAGCTTAATTGATATTTATCGAGAAGTGGTCGAACGGCGAAAATTAGCTATTCACAGGAAGAAGAAAAAAAGCATTGTTACCGATCATATAGCCTTTATCAAGCCTAGCACTATCGAGTCTGGCATTTATATAAGACGGAAGCAAATGGCCGTAATTAACCAGGGAGATTAGGCTCACAATCTGTTAGCGAGAACGTTGCGCTTTAAGGTATTTAAAACAGCGTAATAAATTTGATATTTAGCACAAGAGCGAAAGGTTTTCTAACGAAATGGTGCATGAGATACTGGCCGCGTTCGCTGCTAGAAGTTAAGTCACCGTGACTTTTAATTATGACATTGGCTGGCGTCGATGCAATTTGCAAAGCAAAATCGTATTATTGTAATTAGCGAAGTTTTATATATATATATATACACTTTAGCGTTAGCAGGGGGGGTGATGGGTGCGTTCTAAGAAACTCGGCTGAGAACGTGAGTTACTATCCTGATTAAAAGCTGTAGGTATCTGCAAGCGTGGGGTCGCAGATATTTGCACGGTGTGGGATAATCACTTGCCTAGTTTGGCTAAACCTACCATCCGGGCCTCGAAGATGGCCCGGTGCCTTATGGTCAGGGTTAGGGCTTGATGTGTATAACATTATAAATACCTAAAATAATGGAGCTGTACGATTTCAGCCATTAGTATTTCTTCGGAAGCTGTTTAAAACTGCTGCCGTTTCTACTACTGCTACTTGAGGCTGCGTTTAGTATCTCATAACCGTTATCGCTGACAGTGCCAATAGTGCCGCCAGTATGGCTACCGTTGCCACCATCGCTATCTACACCACCGCTATCACTATTACCATAAAGCGCGTGAATTCATGTCACTGCTCCAAATTGTAATGATTCATGATATGCCTCGGCTGGCCCCCATTTTAGGACCTAGGTACCTTTCAGACTTGGTCCTGACTTGAACTGCAAATGCAAATTAAGTTGGATACGTGATTGCGGCTCATGATCTCCGCAGCGCCGTGACTTGGCCAAGCACATCAGCAGTATATCTGATAGATATGGGGAGAGCCAGAGGCATTTCGGCGCTTGAAAGAGACGTGGAGGTGGGTGAACGCCTAGCAGGCGCCACAGCAGCCAAGACGGATGGCTCCGTTGGTAGGCTGCTCTACGGCATCAGTTTGTTCAGCTTATCAGCGATACGAAGAGGGCGGTCACTGCTAGGGAAATTTTTCGCCACAGACACGCAGTGACAGAAAGAGGCAGATCGACAGGATGATGAAGTCCATTCGTCATGCGGAGCGATCCACACCCATTTTCAGCAGAACCTTGCAACAAAAAAGAATTGTTGCAACGAATGAACTGCTGCCAGGAGGAGAGGGGTTACGTAGAACACCGGTCACAGTTACCAAGAGGAAAAGACGTCTCACGTGGTGTAAGGGGCGTAAACGGCGGATTAATAAAGACTGGCGGAAAGTGATGCGGTCTGATGTAAGGGGCGTAAACGGCGGACTAATGAAGACTGGCGAAAAGTGATGCGGTCTGACGACTCAGGCTTCGTCTCTCCCCCACCCAAGACAGATTTGGGAGAAACCGCACGAATCACTGGTCTCTTTTTGTTTGGCCCCCCCCCCAAATGTTTAGTTTGGAACTATGCTTTGTGGAGTGTTTTGCTGACATACCCAGAAATACAACACTTACTTCAGCACAATTTCCGAGCATGCGCTTCCGGCGATGCTTCATATGTAACTTGATGCTGACAGAATTTCTACTGCCAAGATGGAATTGCTCCCATCCAGTCTGCCTACAATGTGCGATCATTGTTTAAGATACGAGACGAAGATTAGGCATTTCTCATGGCCAGCACAATCCCAGGATCTGATTCCAATCCAGCAACTGTAGGATAAACTTGACTGACGCATTTCCCATCACAATCTTCTGCCTATCTCACTCTATATACTGCGTAAAATACCTGTGATTGGCACCTTCCACCCATCAAAACGACAGCTTAGCGGAAATATTCAAATTATTTTGTAATTTGCGTTAAAAATTCTCAATCAGCAGAGAATATCCGCTTAAAACATCCAACAATCATACAAATGTGCATTTTTCATTAAAATCTATGGCATAAATTAAATATATTAATAGATAATACAGTGAATTAGGATTACTTCAGTTGTTTCATAAATTAACAAAACGCTTTACCACACCTTGCGCACACCTGCAGATGCCGGCACTATAAGGCGTCCGCCGGTAGATATTCCCGGTTATCGTTCACCTGAACCGAGCGAAGGAAAGATGTGACGGTTAGCCGCGAATCAGCCGAGAGAACCCCTACGAGACCCTTTCTTTGTTAGATGTGGAAGGAACTCCATGCTGCTACGTGAAGGAAATCCACGTGGTCAACTGGTGAAGAAAGAATATCAGAAAAGCGCACAGCTCAGGTGTGTGTGTGTGTGTGTGTGTGTGTGTGAAAACTGTCTCAGACTGTAAGTTTTTTTTTTTATTTATTTTCGCATGTGGAAAAATTAAAAGCGCTATAATTTCTGAGTTATATTTTTCTTCTCATGTTTTATTCGCCCATTTAATACAGATCAACGACCCTTCTTTCTGACGTGTTGAAATATTTACTAAAGTAGCCTGAGGTGGGTTTACGCAGAGAATAAACAACGTGGAACCGTCTCGGTCGTGGGGCGTTAATCCGGCGGAAGATAATCGCTTGGTTGCATTGACAGTAAAAAAGAAACAAACTTGCTATCCGTACTGGAGTTTAATAATAAAGTCTGAGTCTCCGTCGAGTAATACACTGGCCTTTGATAAACTCTCTCGTTGAGGGTTTACCACTCAGTGTTTCCGCCCGAGAAGTCTCACTGCGAGTCAGATGGCTGACAGAGGTCGGGCCGGTTATGTTACAGTTGAGACTTCCGACGAGGCGAAGCTTGGGGAATTAGGTTTAGGCTGATATATTTTCGCTGCATGTCTCGCTACTACAAAGTGGGTCCACACGGAGGATCTGGGGAAGGTTTGGTGAGAGAGATGGCATGCCAGTGTTTGCGTGAGGATTGGGTGGCGCCGAGCTCTTTAAATAAAAGGAGAGACCTTTCGAATGGAAAGCCAGAATTCCAAAAGTCTAGACGCATTCATCTAATCCAACCAAAACATCAGCAGCGTATCCCATTTCTGAGATGATGGTCAAGTCATTGAAACCACAGGCGAGGACACCGCTTAACATAATTTAAATGCGCGCTTCTCTATGTCGAGTGAAACAAGTCCTCTTGAGTTTGAGTGCGAGTGTGAGTGTGCGCGCGTGCTGCTCCAGATGGAACATAAATGGATGTAGGGATTTTTACATTTTTACAGCAGTTTGTGGCCAGATCCCTGCTCCATCAGGGTGCCGACGACACCAGCACGCATGCCTGGTCTTAGACAGGTTTGAACCGAGTCTCAGCAAATCACGTGACTAGCAGTGGAGAGGCGGTTAGTCTCGGACTCAAGTCTCCGCAGCAATTCGCGCATGCGCAAGAACTTTTCAGCTTAAAGGAAAAGGGAGGAAAACTGAGTAACCGGGAAAAGAAAGAGAAAAAAAAAGACTTGAAGAAATGATGAGGTGAACGAGAAGGAAGAGGATCATCGGCAGGGTGTTAATAAAGCCACTGGAGTTTGAATTTAATATACTAAGAACATTTCGTCCACTTCGTAGCTCAATCTTATTGTGTAACTAATTATCAGAATATTTCTTTTAACTTAATTAAATTTTGGCTGCATGAATTTTTATTTATTTTTTATAACCAAAGAATTACAAAAATAAAGAGAGAAATGAAGTACAATGACTAGCTGTAATATATATATATAATATTTAAAAGTATAAATTCAGAAAAGGTACAAAATGAGTGATGGCGAACTGTTCTTTAATTCTCAAATGATTATCATCAGATCTCAGACTTCATAGGGTCAAGACTCGACGGTTAAAGTAAAATTCATGCACAAAAGCTGAAATGTTTTGGGAGATATATATATTAGGCATAAATATTAAGTATTCTTTCTGTCTTGTTTCATTATTTTTTCTGGGTACTGATACTCTATCTGCCCTACAGTTATTTTTCCCTCCCTCTTAAGTCACCACCACAAAAAAAACAACAAAGAAACTGAAAGTAGATCGATAATCGTTGATTGGAAACGCTTTTCAGAAGCTGAGACGCCTCGCGTTCTCTTTTCTATAGAAGGGATAATCTTTTAGTGCCTTATTAACCTGGCGTTTGGTTATCGTACTTGGCGGCTCTCCTTTCTGTGAAAATAATAATTAGCTCGATGGATCCCCGCATTTGATGTTCATCAATTATTTGCTAATATCAGCTATTTCTGTTCGCACGTATCTTTAATATTATTGTTGTCATATTAGCATTTTATTTTCTAGTTTTAACTGAAAGGTTTCTGAAAATTTTGATTTAATTCCGATCGGACAAAAATTTTAATTCACCGGTAAAAATACAAATACGTCAGAATGTGCACTAATCTTGTTCGAAAAAATATAAAAGCACTAGAATAGTTTTAAAGTTTCTTTTTTAAAAAAAATTTACTCAGTAAACAAAGTAAAAGTTTTAAATTAAGCATTTGGCTATTTTTCTAAAAGGAAATTGCGCATTTTTGTTTTCGCCGTAATTTTAAAAAAAAATTAATATTGCGCCACGTTTAAATTCCAGAAATGGTTGTTCTCAAAGCCGGTATAAATAATACATTATTTGGAATTTATAACTCCCTTTTATCCTGCTGCTTGCGGGAAAGTGGCATACAGAACCACGTTGGTGATTTATAACTCCAGTTAGATGTCCAGACAGTGTGTTTCATGCCTTACAGACTTTAAATTCCAAATGTCTGTAGTATGGAACAGAATACTTAAATGAAACCAAACAAGAAATTCAAACTGCGTCACCTCTGTCTGAAATAAATTCTTATAAATTTGCATCCAGAAAACATAATCTAGCCATTATATTTAGCATATGAGCTTGACCTTTTTTAAAGTGTGGTATATATAGCTTTTGCAGAATTACACTCATTTTTTTGTCCGCTTTTTTTTTCATGAGTGGAAATACAAAAGAACATGTTATCAACGACATAATGAAAGACTACTGAAGGTATCTTATTTGCTGAACGTATAAGATTAGTTGGGGGGCACTTACCTTTACACAAGCGTATTAATTAAATTAATTAATTAACTTACGTTTTAGCGAACTTTATTTGTCACCAGGGTGCGGTCCGGAGAAAGATAGCGCGATGATGCTAAGTCGCACTAGATCTTTCTCCAAAAGTCCTGAACTAGTCTTGCTTCCTCCGCCTATTCTCTACAAAGCCTTTCTACAATCTAAAAATGGAAATTCCTACAGCAACGTAACATCACCGCGCGCCAGATCAGCCCACAAAACTAAACGCTTTCTGAAAATCCCAAAATTTATTTATTTATTTTCAAATTTACACTGCTCCCTGATTGATACCTTTTGTTCAGAAACTCACGACATCTTGGCTGCCAGCACAACATTTAACTGACTTCATTTTTGAAAGGCCAGGAATTTCAATGCGAATTTATTTTTTTTTCCAAAGAAAATTCGACGGTAGAAGCTAAATGAAAAAATTAAAAAAAAACAACATGTTCGCGTTATTCCGCAATAGTCGCTACTTCCGGTCACGTGATATTCATCGGGCCGACTTTTCCTGTCGTGTAGAATCCATTCAGTGCATATTTAACGAAATTCGAGAAAAACGTTTTAAATTATTTTTCTTTTTTAGAAAAATAGGACATGCCTGTAATTATTTGCTTATATAAAAATTCTTTTAAAAAAACAACAAAAAATTGTGTGATTCTGTGGAGTGACTGAGATGGGCAATTAAGTGAAGGCCATATCTTTGGTGTGGCTCCGAAAGCCTTCGGAACCCGCTGCGGATAGTTTTATTTTACAGACAAACCTCAGAAAAGTAAAGTCAGCGTGCGAAAGTGGTAAAACCTATTTACCTTCTTAAACTGACTGTCCACAAACTCCACCCGAGGTGTCTAGATGAAACGATCTGGCTAAGTATGTCGTAAACAGCAAAAAATGTGACCGCGTCTTATGACAAGAGCTAAGCCTTTGATTGCTTGGCGTTCGGTCTAACGATCTGCTCGACAGCCATTCGCACCGTGAGATGTTACTGACCGCAGTCTACGGCCTGTGATAACGACACTTCGCCATAATGCGCCCTGACGTTTTACCTAATAATCCTTCTCAGATAACACTCAGCTAAGCCCTCCAACGGTTTCAGTTTTGACAAAACGTCTGCAGGATATAATAAAAGCTTCCCTCCGGTGGGAAGGGGTAACAAAACCTGACCTGTTCAAATAAAATTTATACTTTTGCGATGTAAAGCAATCGATAAAATAGAGAAGCTATTTGTTTCTCCTTTTTTGTTAAAAATTCCATTCCCACTCTTTAGAAAATTTATTTAATTTTGTTTCCTATATATTTATTTATTTGTTTCCCCTGTTGCTAAGGTATCCTCCTCTTCTGATTACCTTATGCAACATTACCGAAACAAAAAGAGAAGCGTTGAAAATACCAAAACGTTATGATCATCACCAAAGTATTGGTCGGATGCCTCCGATTTTGTCCTTTTCTAAAAACATGGAAAAAAAATTTTCTTTCTGATTACCAATGGGAGAATTTTGTAAATATAGTATCAGGACAGACGTAAAAGTACTATTTTACAGAAATTTATACAAGTAAAGAAATAAAAGTATATTAATTTTAAATGCAATCACAGTATTGTACACGCCCTCATTACAATTATTTATTACTATCATAGTATAAAACCAATTGAAATATACATTTTAACCAGTATTTAAATACGTTTTAAAACTGTAAATGAAAACATATCAACAGTGAAAGGGTTAATATTGTATAATAAAATAATACATCAGATAGAGTTATTTTGTGGACGATCGTATGTAGTAGATTTCCTTTATTTAACCCGTGGTTGGGTATATATATATATAGGAAAACCTACCTTTGTACAGCATCTTTTTACCACAGAGCACCTTGCTAGATGCTGCTTTTGGCTAACATCTAGGCCGTTTCCGGAAGCGGCTCACTGATCTAGCAGTCTCAAAATTCTAGATCAATTAGATCATCGACGATCGAGATTCCTTGATGATTCTTCACGTGAAATCATTCAAAGAGAAAAATTCCCTTTTTTTTCCTACCTGCGGTGAAATGAATACCTATAAACATCGTCATTTCGGTCCTACTTAGTTCCCTGGTGGGAAAACAGATGTTACCGTGTCTACTATTCTGGGTATTTATTATTAATTCTCGTACGGACGAAGATGCACACAAATAACATCCCATTTTTGTGAGTCAGATACGCAAAATTAGCTAACCCTTTCATTACAAGAAATCGGCATCTTCAGATTTCTTAGTGTAATATTAGTAAAACGGAAAGGCGATAAGCAATATCTGACGGATTATATTAGTGGATCACTCTCAGACTCCGTCCGTCAATTGGGATTGTACTGGAATTTGTACCCCTTTTTATCGCTCTGTAGCGACAGGTACTCTATCGTGCTGTTGCTCGGGACGGGTCTTTAATATTTAGCAGAACTTTTAGCTCGCACACGTCTAAGATTGCGACGGGCTTTCAACGGAAATTTCTTAGCAGTTACTGTTGCGCAGATGAGGGGGGGTCCCTCTGCGTCCCATTAAGACAAAGGGGCGACTGACAGGGGTAGTTTGGAAGCGTGGCCCGTCTCCGGACTCGTGATGCCGGTTACAACGCGATCGAGTCAGGGCTTGAGATTGCTTAACAGGAAATATCGACGACAGCTTCTTGAGAAATCATTCGATGCCATCAATAGTTTGCGACAGCAAGAACGAAAAACGTTCGTGGCATTAACGAATATGGTCCAGAACATTCGAAACATGGATCATTCATTGATGAAAATACCAGATTTCATACATTTTTATGGTAAAAGATTAAACTAAATTTGTGTTTTGAAATTTAGCATCTTGGGTTTCTCAAACGTTAAAATTCAATATATCAAAACCTTGTCAATGAGGGTGCAAATTTTTCGTTTACTACAAAAACAATGTGCGATTCATTTGGTCCTGTCAGTAATTATCTTGCATAGCAGCATAAATAATTCAAACGCACATGGAAACGGTTAAATTTCTCTGAATGGCATCTTCTAGTTAGAAGAGTACATCTGCACGAAAACTGTACATAAATTCAAAATATTCCGACGACCACTTTACTGTGTATATCACTTCACATTTTAATATTTTTATATGATTTAGAAAGAGATTCTGATGTTAATAAGCTTTTGTTCTGTCTTCACCTAAGAAGACATCTCTCAGTGAACGAGAGAGTTTCCTGAATACTGATTTGTGGTGGTGGTGGGGGGGGGTTGGTCTCTTGAGCTGAGGTCAGGATGTAGGCCAGTCAATCAAAGGTCACCATTCAGCACATGACCCTGGCCTTCATCCCCAGCCACCCGCAGCAACAAATTAACAAGTAAAACTGTACTGCGTTTTTTTGCAGAAAAAAAAAAAAGGTTTTTTCCTTCGTGGCACTGACCGGAAGTAATCTTTTTTTTAATAGCAAAAAAACAATTTTTAACGGCTGACTGTCTCATGCCGACAAATCACGTGATTTTACAGAATTATTGGTGCGAAACTACAATATCGCGGACGGTTAAATAGGTTTTTTTTAAAAAAGTCCGGTTGTAATTTAGCGAAACTTCGTCTAACGTTGAATTGAATATACTTAAAATACAGACAGTTGTTGTCTATAAGTTCTTGCGATTTAGATAAAATTCTTTATCATTCTAATAATTCGCAACACACTGCTTCTGGTGGACTCGTCCGCTGTACACGGCCCATGATTCTTGGTACCTTTGTGATGGTGAGCCTAGGGGCCTATCAGCTTCCTACCGCCCGCCAACTTTGCGAGACAGACTTTCCCGACTCCGTCTACCAACTTCTAAGCTATAGCCAGCTTAATGTCTTTTGCTCCTTTACAGTGCCTAGATGAGAAACCAGAGGTTTTCAGTGTTTTCCTCGCAGATTTCTACAATAACCGCTGACACCTATTTCTACCGAAAAAAAGAAGAAAAAATTGCGATATTTTCTCTTTGATTTTTTGACACAAGTCTTTATTTGTATATATATTTTTTTTCTCATTTGTTTGCCTCATCTATTCGGTTTTCCCATGGAACCGTTAACTGGATTTACTGTAAACTCATAACGCTAATGTAGTTTTGTTTCAATTAGAGCGGTTCTATCTTGGTCTTCTTTCATGAAAAGTTCTCTCCTCTTAGTTACGCCAGTGAACAGATCTGGCGGGAGCTTTCACACTTCTCAAAGACAGGAACCCTACCCAATGTTGTCTGTCGTTTACCTCACAAAAAAGGGATGGCTGTAGCTTTTTTTTTAATTAGGAAGATTAATAACATTATGAAGCTCTGTGATCTAAAACATACATTATTAGCTAGAACAAATTTTCTGTCGCTGTCAATTCATTTTAACAGTTACCTGTTATTGACCAGTGATTTTAGTGTAGTTTTTTACACCATGGGCGATAACCTATTCATGCCTCCTCTACCAAAAATGTTCCTTACTAATCAATAATTAGTAATAGTACAGTAGTTATTTGTCAATGCCATAAACTTAAACAATATCACATACTAACATAGTATGTGAAGCTTTACATATTCACATACTTATATGATATTATCATCTTCTGATGGCGCCTTGAACGGTCTCTCCGCCCGCTCACGCCCCTGATATTCTCCTGCTTCATTATAAGTGTAAATCTTTCAGAATAATTTACATATTAATAACTTTTTCAACATTTTAAAATCAATTTTTCATCTAACTCTCTCTTAAAATATTTACGGAAATACGTTTCATAAATGTTCAAACTCCCCCCTTTCCCTAAAAGAGGTTATTTATACTTCTAAAAGTCAGAATTACGTTACCTTTTATCAGTAGCTTCCTTTTCCTCGGAACACGGTATAAGTTAAATGTTACAATAAACTCGCACTGTTGTTACACACACCGAGCCCACAGGCGGATGCTCGGAGTTAACACGGTATAAGTTAAATGTTACAATAAACTCGCACTGTTGTTACACACACCGAGTCCACAGGCGGATGCTCGGAGTTAACACGGTATAAGTTAAATGTTACAATAAACTCGCACTGTTGTTACACACACCGAGTCCACAGGCGGATGCTCGGAGTTAACACGGTATAAGTTAAATGTTACAATAAACTCGCACTGTTGTTACACACACCGAGTCCACAGGCGGATGCTCGGAGTTACACGGTATAAGTTAAATGTTACAATAAACTCGCACTGTTGTTACACACACCGAGTCCACAGGCGGATGCTCGGAGTTAACACGGTATAAGTTAAATGTTACAATAAACTCGCACTGTTGTTACACACACCGAGTCCACAGGCGGATGCTCGGAGTTTAAATTGTAGTGTGGAAGCTAATCAAGAACGAAAATAATAAATAAACTACAAGTCCGGTTTAATTTAGTTTATAAACTTCTAAGAATGCTTCACAAACTTTCTTAGAAACCTTGTCTTCGTGACACACCTTGATCAGACTGATAAATCCGTCTGAATTCTAAACCTAGCCAGATGACTCCAACTAGTTTCCTAATTTAAAATGGTTGAACGTATTCTTCCCGTAAGTGAAAGCATTAATTAAATTCTAAAAGTATTCCTAGATAAGTAATGACAACAATCATTTAACACGAACGTGTTATATTCTGTATATGGACATAGGTTCTTCTGTCCTATTGTTGCTAGTTTTGAATTCGGATGCTTTTCAACCTTGTTATTTTTTTTTGAGTCTCGGTTCCTACACAAAAATTACTCAAGTATGGCATTAAAACAGACCTATTTATTTAGTGATCTAATTACGAAGAAGAATTCTAATTATTTTAATATTGGTATACTTTCTCCTAATGAATTTTATAAACATCAACATCTTATGTGCTCTAGACAAATTAGCATTTCTCAATTATCAACGTTTTCTCGACGCCAAACTTTTATAGCTTCATAACAGTGTCTTGGTACTTTTTACATATTAAATATTCTCTCACGTAATGATTTGTTATTACATGATTTAGCTAATCAATTCGGAGTGAAATGACGCATCGTTAGCTTCTAAGTGCACGTCACCACTCTAGGGTGGAGTTACACGTCATCGTATTCATTGATCTTCCTTCATCTTGAGTCGATTGAGATGAGTCTTTCTCTATTGCATGATGGTTTTCCATCTTGTTTGCTGGATCCCCAAAGAAGAATTATGTATTTACACATTTGGAGATAAACTCTCCTTTCTTCTTCGTAAAGTAATCCTTCTTTTAAAGCGTTATCTGTCGCTTCTCTTCTTTTTTTAAATAATCTAGTGGATCCGGAATAATCTCTTTCGTCTCGTCTTTAAGCCGTCGGGTCGGTCAATGGCGAGAGAACTGTTCGTGTCGGCAGAGCGCGGCCCGAGAGTGAGCTCCCAGTGTGCAAACATCCACGATCGTCCACTCTTACTAAAGAAATGGAAACATCTAGGAAAACCAAATTTAGTTCGGTTAATAAGTTGATTTCATCCTGGTCGGCCTGTTTACTCAGCTAAGAGCTAGCGCCGGGCAAATAACCCCGTCTTCTTCGCGGCAAGTCTAAATAATATCCCTGCTGCGATGAAGCCCTGCGGTTCAAGTATCCAGGAAAAGAGTTCCTAGAAATAACAGATACTTTAATACTACATTTAAAAATACAGATGTCTTGTTTTGTACAACGTCTGCAATGCGGGCGCGAGAAACCTGATTAGATACCATGGTTTAGAATAAATAATTAAGCAGATGGCTTCTGTAAAGTCCATCTCAATCAGAGGGGAAAACACTGACAGAGGCGGAAATATCAAAGATACAACTTATATTTAGCTGGATCGATAGCCTTTCTACCACGGGTGGTACTTTGTGGAAATAAGGGCATTGATTGGGAAGAGATCGACACATGTTGATGCTGGGGAAGGTAAGAAAAAAAGGAGAAGCGACAGAAGTGGCACAGCTCATAGACAATACCAGGCATAATGGTGTTTCTGGCTATCGTTCTGTCTCAGCCCTGGGAAAGGTTACAAATATTTTTAAATATATATATATATATCTGCAGTCGCATCTGGACGAGGTAGTGCTGTGGTACTGTGTATGACGAATTATCAGTAAAACACATTTACAAAAACAATTAGGCTGTTGTCTGCCATGACAACAACAGAAGGAAAAAAAATATTTACTCGGTATCTTCGGTTCACTGGGTGTATTTACATGTTGTACGTTCCTGAGTTCAATGCATATTGCATTGTTTTCTATGTGAGTCTATTAGAACTTTCGAAATATAATGATTAATTAGAGAGTCATTTACAGAACGCTTGGACATGTCCCAAAGAAATATTATTAATAAACCTACATTTCCATGATTCCTCCCCCCGTATTCTTTATCAGGGTTTAGTGATGCGAACGATGGGTTGATATGTGTATAAAGGAAGGGGAAAAAAATTTTGGAAAGACTTTATTAAAATATTGGAAAATATGAACACAAAATTATTTTCGACCTATTATTCTCAGGCAACAAACAATGAAGTGCGAAATTTAAAAAATTGTGGTAATTGTGAATAATAATAATAATAATAATAATAATAATAATAATAATAATAATAATAATAATAATAATAATAATAATAATAATAATAATATAATAATAATAATAATAATAATAATAATAATAATAATAATAATAATAATAACTGATGCAAGACAAGAACAAGAACAAATATCCTGTGATGTTGACATGTCTGAATGCATTTTACAGAAATTTCTCTTCTAAGACTCTATATAGATTTATATGCGAGAAAACAACACGTGATAGATTAACAGAATAAGGCCAGAAATACAGTGTTGTTGCCCTTGTCGACATTTGCTTTGTCATTAAACAACTTTCAAAAAAATGGCCATTACTTAATACTAAGATTCTTGCAGTTGTTAGAGGGTAACAGACAAAGACAATTACCACACTGAAAACTTTCGAAACCTGATTGGTGCAAAATATATTGTGCGTTAGACTATGCCATAACGTGTGCAACACTGAGCCAGTACTTAACACGCCTCTGCTTAATTTTAATCCATAGTTTAATTAGATGATTAAGACAAATGCTATTGGCTAAATCTTTCTTGCCTGCTACTATCATTGGATCATAGTCGTCCGCTGACCATATGCTTCTGCGGAAAGAGTTAACAGACTTCAGCTTGCTAAAACTCCTTTCATCTTTGTACACACTGAGGGCAGTTGTCAACACCAGTCTGTATGTCGTTGTTAATGCTGGGATCGAGTCACTGATTTTGAAAAATATCAGCAGCGCATCTGTATTTAACTTTTCTTTGAGCAACATCACTCTTGTCAGAGCGTGCTTCGACGTGTGTGAAAATTCCTGTTTCGGTATGAAGAAGTGGAGGTGTTGTAAGTTTACTTGGATACTGCTAACTTAATTAGCATCTTGTTGGGGTTCAGCACATCTGCAAATGGTTTAACGCCGTCTCGGTGTTTCTAACTTTCAACAAATGTCTTTTAGAAGGGAATCTAAGGAAAGAAGCGAATTCCTTTCTATAGGATGAATGCGTTGTTGATTTCACTGTTGCATTAGGATTTTCATCTAACTGCCTTGGTAGTTTGGGAGAGCGATAAGATTTGGTGCATCATACAATTGTATCCATGCAACGTTGGCATGCGTACACAACAGATGCCTCAGTGGATTGTTTCTATTCTGCTTCATTCCGTGTAATCAGTTGCAGAGTTTTGTCAGTTAGTTTCATTGCTTCGATGGCTCCTGTAACATTCGGTTTTTTCTCCAAGATTTCAGTCGTCATATTTATTTTGATTAAGGTTCTTTGACAGCGTAAGAGAAGCAAAGAAGTAAAAACGGAGTATGCTCAAAAGAAGACCTGATGCTTCAGCCAGTGCTTCTTTTCCAATATCTGTGGTGGCGATGATAACTCGGGGGGGGGTGCCTTTCCTCTCATCATATCGTCTCCACACAGCTTCAGCTGGTTTTGGGAAGATTAGTGAGCTGAAATGCGTACGTTATCCACCTTTGCCAACAAATCAGTTAGAACCATGCAGCGCAAACCGAAAGCACCGTCCCGTGTCTGCTATCTTATGATATCTTTGTTGATGCTACATTCTGCGATGGATGAAAGAATTCATCGAGCAAGACCCTCATCAGTTTTTTTTTTCCATTAGCCTCATACTTTTAGAGTCGCCTCACAATAAGGATATTACTATTATTGGTGGCCCTCTTAAAATACTGAAGAATGAAGATTGTATCATATGGCTCTGCGAATCTCGAAATTATGTCCTAAAATTACTAATAAACTGCATGATACGAGTATACATAACTGATTGGTAGAGCGGTCATGTGAGGCCCCGGATAATGAATCGTAAGGGGCCTCAAAAAATACAGCATTATTCACTATTGACGTACAGTAAATAAAACCCAACTTAATTAAATCGTTTACAGTTAAACCCTGAACACCACAGCAAAGTATTATATGTAAATTATCTGTACATACAGGGTTAATAAAGCCTTCGTTCCTGTTTAGAAGAAACCAAGAACAAATATTAAATAAATATGGGTCAGCTTGTCACCGAAAAGTTTGAGGGCAGGGATGTGTGTGTAGGGGGTTATAGAGGAAATAACTAAAAATAAAATATCATTACTTTAGCTCCAGCTGTAACAATAACATGGATGTGTATGATTTTAGAGTAATAGATCAATATGTTGCATCGTTTCAGACACGCCTCATATATTATCGATCACCTTTAAAATAATTTAAGTTCAAAATAAAATAGGTTTAAATCAGGCGTATTAAATTTAGTGTCTGATTCAAAAGACTTGATATAAAACTTCGACATTTCCACTGGTAATCAGCGAACACCAGGAGCCGGCTTTGTAACGAATAGTTTAGCTAATTCATTAAGGAGGTCCGACACCTCGTGTCGGCGCGGTTCTCGTGGGAACATAGCAGCCGACAGGGGTCGGGTTAGGTTTCGCTCAGATCACATGAACAATTATCATAATTACTTTCCTCCAAAAAAAAAAAAAAGGTGGGGGAAAGCGACGTCTACTGCAGACTAACTTAGTATTAGACATCCCGAACTAACCGTCTACTTTCGATTTTAATGTAAAGAATAAACACTCTGTAAGTTGCTCATTTCAGCAACGCGACATGTATTCACCTGGCGCGCGCTCTTCTCGGTGTCTGGTAACGGTTTTCACGTCTGAAGTGGTCGGGCGAGATCGGCAATGCTTTATAGCGATAGTGCTGCCATCCCCACCTAGGTTGTCCCCCTTGTTGACGCTGGCGGCAAAAACAAAATAAATAAATAAACCCGGGTTAACGAGCCGCAGCGAGGAGATCGTCTCGTGAAGGATGTCAGAGGTTCGGGCCGGCGCAGGTACGTCATCTGTAGCCAGCTGCGCCGGGTTAACCAACCGGCTTTTTGTGGGTAAACTTTCAGAGGGGGAAACGACAAAACAACGAACAAACGTAAGCAGAATCCGTCGCTACAGTGGGAGGAGTTTCTTCAGTAACTTCCAATTTCCATTCAATTCCGATTGTTCCAGAAATCGACGACGAGTTGGTGTTGAAACAGACGAGACGGCTTCAAAGAGAAACCGGCGACAGTAGTCGGGCGCTGTCACCTCAGCACCGGTCGGCCTCGTTCTGTCATCCCGTTATTTACTGGTCTGAGTTCGTTTGAATGGCAGGACCTCCATCGCTCAAAACCTTCAAAGATCTGCTTGCGTTTCTAAAATCTGAATAGAATAATAATAATTTGTAGTTTTCTTCCACTTGAATTTAATGTGCAAACTATTTTATATATCAGAAATTTAGTTTTAACAGTATCCTGAAAATCTATTAGGTAATACTGACAAGTCACACACACACACAGATGCTGACACACAGATACAAACACACACACACACACACACTCACAGACACACACACACACACACACAGATACAGACAGACACACACACAGATACAGACACACAGATACAGACACGCACGCACACACACACACACACACACACACAGATACAGACACACACACACACACACACACACAGATACAGACACACACATACACACACACACAGATACAGACACACACTCACAGACACACAGACACACACACACTCACAGACACAGATACAAACACACACACCACACACTCACAGACACACAGATACAAACACACACACACACACACACACACACAGACACACAGATACAAACACACACCACACACACACACACACAGATACAGACACACAGATACAGACACACACTCACAGACACACACACAGACACACACACCACACACACACACACACAGATACAAACACACACCACACACACACACACAGACACAGACACACACACAGATACAAACACACACACACAGAGGCAAACACAAGACAGAACTAACTATGCAGGACTAGTGCGTATTAGACCAGAGTTAACATACCTGGGTGTTGCGTTTCTAAAGAGCATCATCATCTTAGAATCCTATATTTACATTGGTGGCCAATATTGTTAACTTATCAATAAACTAATTAGTATAACGTAGGATTAAACTAGAAAATGAATGCTAAGTTGTACATAGATAGCGTGAGTTTATACCCCCCACCTCTCTCTCTCTCTCTCTCTCTCTCACCTTTAATTAAATTAAAGATAATTCCCTAAAGAAAACATACATTTTATTTTATGTACAGTTTCTCTTATCCTGAAAATGGCTGCTATGAATTAAGAAACAAAGATAACTAGCACTCTGTCATTGGTTGTTAGTTTATACTCTTTCTGAACCGAATTCAAATGTATTCTATTTGTCCGCATGTTGGACTTCCTGTGCATTAGCGGCAGAATTAGACCACTGAGAAAGAAAGATGCGTTCAGCGATTCAAGGGTTAATGTTTTTGATTTAAAAAAATAATATAAACAAGAAAATTTGACACTAAATATACTGTTCAGAAATGCTAATGGCATTAGTACGAATCAGACTCAAATAGGTTAGTCGGTCCAAACCCTGCCTCTTTAGAACCAGCGGCGTCTCTCACAAACATCGGGATATCTATCGCAGAAGATGCTGGTGCTTGATCGATGCGAAGTGGCAGAGGACCGAACGAAAGCCTTCTTCACACTGTAATCTTAGTTTAAAACGAAGAGAAAGGCCGAAAGTACACGTTATTATTCAGAGTATGCTAGCAGCATCAGACGAAGTCGTCTATAATTTATCTTCCTCGACTTGCATAAAGAAAACGAAAGATGGTCTATTTTTTACCTGTCACTGGAACGGCATTAAATATAGAAGATAGTGGATATTATTAACGATGATCTTGTGTTTTTGTGTGTCAGCCGTTAATTACGAAACGAAGATTACTTTTTCCATCCAGTGCAACAGGATGGTATGAATATGAGCAGAGACAGGTATAGATAACGAACAGATAATCATGCGAAGCAGCCTGCTAAACACCTGCTGTTAAACCAAAAGAACTGGATGTAGAAGCACTTACAGGTAATAAAGCATGAAACCTTGAAGACGTGGCAATGCCAAGTAATGTTGAAATATCAAGCAGAAAAATAGTAAAACAAAACAAAAAACCCCCGGATATTTGACTTTAGATTGAAAATAAAATCAGTGTAAAGTAAATGTAAATATTATCTTATCTATAAGTGATGAACCCGTAAAAAAAAAAAAGATATTTTAAAAGGTTGTTAGAACTGTACTGGGAAAAGTCATTTAATTGTAATTACAATAACTGCCAGCTCGTGTAGAAAGAAAGAAAGGTTTTGAATAGGAAGTCATGCTATTTTATTATATACAAGGCCTGACGAAAAAGTATCCGACCTTAGACTGGAAAAAAATTACGTACTTGTTGGGGTTCAATTGCTAATCCCCTTCTAAGGAGGTCCCTTGTGCCTCCACACACTTAGCCCAGTGATCCTTCCACTGTTCGAAACACGTCTGGAATGGCTCTCAGCTCTGCAGTCGCATTCCGCATGATGTCCTCTTGGCTCTCAAAGCGGGAGCCTTTCAGTGGCATCTTCATTTTTGGGAACAAACAGAAGTCAGAAGGAGCCATGTCTGGAGAGTAGGGAGCCTAGCGAATGGGCGAAATGCCTTTCTTTGCCAAGAAACCTTGGATCAGCTGCGACGAATGAGCCGGGGCGTTGTCATGATACAGCTGCCAGTTTTGCGAGGCCCACAGATCCGGTCTTTTGCGCCGAACTGCATCACGAAGACGGAGGAGGACTTCCTGATAGTACTCCTTTGTAACTGTTTGTCCTTCTGGTGCGTATTCGTGATGCACAACGCCTCGGTAGTCGAAGAAAACAGTCAGCATCACCTTGATTTTGCTCCAGACCTGTCGTGCTTTTTTGGACCTTGGTGACGTTGAGTGCTTCCACTGTGACGACTGAGCTTTGGTTTCCGGGTCGTACCCGTACACCCACATCTCATCTCCAGTTATCACGGTATTCTAGAACTCAGGATCCCTGTTGGCAGTATCCAGCAAGTCCTGTGCAACCTCAAGACGAAGTTGTTGTTGTTCCTGAGAAAGCAGCTTGGGCACAAATTTCACCGCCACTCTGCGCAAGTCCAAATCCTCCGTTAAAATTGTATGTGCAGAATCTTTGCTGATCCCAACCTCGTCACCAATTTCCCGCACCATCAAACAACGATCCTCCATTATCAAGGTCCGCACTTTCTCGATAACAACTGCATTGCCGCTTGTTGACGGCCTCCCGGAACGCTGGTCACTCTCCACCGATGTGCGGCCATCTTTGAACCTGTTGTACCATTATTCTATTTGGGTAACACCCATGACATTGTTACCAAAAGCCTGTTGAATTTTGCGAATTGTTTCCGCTTGGGTATCTCCAAGATTTTGGCAAAACTTGATGCAAGATCGTTGCTCCACACGTTCCGTCATCACGGAAGAAATGAAAATGCGACGAGTAAGTGGTACAGCACCTCACATGATGGCTACTTGACAGCGACTGATGCATCCAGGAAGTCTGCCAAAAACTACGCATGCGCATGAAGGCAATGAAGGCATGCGGCTCCACTATGTACACGTTTGCCTCCCTAACGTCATTTCTTCCTACGAGAAAAAATAAAGTCGGATACATTTTCGACAGACCTCGTATATAAACACCTATTAGGCGAACACTCATTTTTACTTTATCTTGATGATTGACATGAAGGACCAAAAGACAGACCATTAGTATTAATTAACTGGCTTCGCCAAATTTGCACAACTTTCACGTGGCAATATAGGAAATGTCTTGTGATTTCGACGTAAATATCTTTTGGCTTTTTTATGTCACCCATTTTAGATGTTTTTTCACCCTTTGACTACAATGTCGCCCAGACTCAGGGCTGGAGTGTGGATACCAAGGTGATTTTTCTTTCTTTTATCACCGCTTACTTGCGAACCTGGGATAGAAACAAAGACGGTACTGGTGTTGCAATCGAAATATTTCCACAACAAAGAATTTAAAGGATTTGTTGAAGCTCAGATGCTAAATTGTGTTATTTTAATAATTTTCAAGTCTTTGTTCTGTTTGATAAAAACTTTACGAAGAAGAATTGCAAGAGCATTTCTGCCTCCCTAGTTACTGTCAGCACCTTTCGCCGCAAGCTTACAACAGCTCTCTGTACTTTCATTTTACAGCGAAGTGCGCAGGCGCGCCGCTTTGCGTGAGTGTGGCATATGCCCTTTCAACAATGACTCAGAAGCATTATGCATCCAATAAAAACTCATCATTTTTGCAACTTGACTCTAGTTGGTATTTCATCAGCTGTGCTCCGGCCTCTTGCCCTGGAATGAGCGATGACGATGATTCTTCAAACTATTGTCTTTAGTTCTTAGATGCATTCATCATGTTTCATAGTAACTTCAACCGATAGGTGAATTCTGAGACGATTCTATTTTCCGAGAGAGTGTGTCTCCATGATGGCTGATGTAGGCAGTTCAAAGACTTGCGGAAGGCAAGGCAGCATAGAATATGTACGTTAGAAAAATCTGTTCCTCAACGGACAGGCTCTCGCCTACAGCATCAAGCGATGAGAAAGACCAGAAAAAAATGGAGATAATCCCACTCAGCGAAGCTCCCACTGTGACATCTGTAGATGACATTGCGCTTCGATAATCGTTTTGTTAGCCGGCTCAGGAATGCCTTCTCTGACCATTTTATATTTAAAAAAAATCTGTCATCTATAAATCTTTCAAAACCATTACGCTGGAAATCATCTTTAATTTCGAAGGAGCGCCATATAGAGAGATTGGTTTATCTGTAAGTTAAACCAGCGATATTGGTAAATAAACTAAAATCAGTTATTTTAGGGAATTTTCTCCCTTCAGTAGTTAAATTGCTTCAGCACACTGAGAATCACGTAGCCTTTAATATTCCATAAAATTGCATTTGAACTCAGTTTTAGCCCTTTTAAAGCTAAAACGAAATCCGGATTGCATATCTGAAAGCTATAAAAGCCCTGACCTTTTCCGAAACTCCGCTTCCACGTCACGTTATTATCCTTCTAGTAGTAAAAATTATTCATTTTGTTTAGTTTTATACATGGTTCGGAAAAGATAAAAAGTTAACGTCCGATTGTTGGTTTTTTATGTAGTGCATCATGCAACGTCATGTGTGATGTTAAAGAGATCAAAAGCATTAAGATTTACAGGTTTTCATGATATCAGCAGATATAGGGGAAAAAATCGATTTTTACCATTAACGATTATCGTCTGTTTTATCTTTTACTAAAGGAAGATAACATGATATGGGTTCTGCTGAGAGTCAACAAGAAGTAAAAGCTGGATTTTCCCGTTCACCCAAGTAACTAAATATTTATAATACGAGGAGACATTAAAAATGGTATCGTTTTCTGTGTTAAAAAGAAGAAAATATAGATAAGGGTTAATGGGATAATGAAGATCCAGTTAGAAACGTTCCTAGTTGACACTCGAAAAACTGCGGGGTTCTTCCACGGCATGTGATAAGTTCTTTGGTTAAATCTTAATTGCAAACGGGCTGTTCGGTAACCAGAACGGCGGTGTCTGAGTAAAGAAGCAGATGCAGCAAAGCAGACTTCAGTAAGTACAGTTTTCTGTTCCTATCCCACTACCTGTGGCTACAAGAGGTTTGTTTCCCTAATCCGACATAACCAGATCTCCACAAAACACGTTTCGTTTCCGAGAATCCAGGTACGAAGAATTTTGGCAAGGTCTCAGGCGAGTTATTTGACACAGTTCCAGCATGAAGTTATGCTATGAAAAACAAGAATAGTATAAGAATGAGATGCCAACCATTTAGTGGTTTGTCGCTGTACCTCCGTAGCCACTTTCCGTGCAGACACTAGCAGGATATCACGAAGTGTTAAGAAGGATGAAGATATGCAAGCTCTGTCTCCGTGTTATATATCTATCTTCAGATGTCTGGCAGCTAAGGACTCATCCCTAAAGGAATAGTTCGAATATTTAGAAATATTCTATTAATATATCACTTGACAAAAGTCATCTTTACTTAATTTTTAATGACTGATGGGAAAACCAGAACATCATTTTTACGTGATCAGCTAAAAGATAGTGAGTGTCAAGGAATGTAAGTTATTAAAGATGAAATAATGACATGTTTGGCAATGGATGTACCTGAGAAAGTTGATTTTATTACGTAAAAATAGAAAATAAGTACCTCAAAAACAAAACATTGATAATAAACAATAACATGTCTATATTACAGTTTTTTTACATTTATATTATCGGTGATAGCCATCCAAACATTTCAGTATAATCCGCTTAAATTCTTTTAAAAACGCGGTTTTATGTGACATAAGCATTTCTAAGCGTATTGTCTAGCTACAATAAATCAGAGTTACTGTACATTTATTAAATTTTCGATATAAACGTTAATAGTCTCATATGGGTAAATGAAAATTAACCAACAATGAACAGGATCAGTTATTACTGATAACCATAAGCTAGAACTTTTGATAACAGTGCGTTAAACAAAGAATGATAAAGCTATATTATTAATCTGCTCTCACCTCTAAACAGTTTTAAAGATCTACTTTTAGTTAGGAACGAAAGTAAGGTCATCATACTTAAAGCTAGAAATTCAACGTTTAGTCTCGTGTTAACACTAAGGTTAGTAGCAGAGTGCAGTGAAAATGAAACATTGTTAATTACAATCATTTTAAAGTGTAAACTAACGATTGTCATACTGTCGTAATGTCTGATGTTAGCGATTAATAAGATTTTCAATGTTGAAAAGTTGTTTATATTCGGCCCTGAGTGATTGGCAATGGTACCTGTAAGCTACACTGCACCAGCAGGGTTACCATCTCTTAAAGGGAAAGACAGGAGAGTTTGCCCACACATATGCGCCGAAACAAACCGAGCACTTTTGAAATCTGGCAAAGTCAGCTTTAAGAAAGTTCTGCTTAAATCTCTTATAATCAACAGCCGGAAAAGGGCAACAGTGAGACAGACAGAGTAGAGGGTGTGCTGCAAACGGTAATCAGAATTACTATAGATCGTGCTGGCAGAAAGTCTGTCAAAGTGAAGCATAAAAAAATAATAATTTCCAATCAATGAAGAAAAAAAAAATACAAACTGTACTTAGAAAAGTTTATCCACTTTGCAGATTGAGTTTAAAAGGCGTGTTTTACACACAGATAAAAGAAATCTGTTTTTAGAGAATTTGCATTAGACACACGATAAGATAACGATCCTTGAAACTAGATGATTATCCTTCAGATACTCAGCTACCAGAGTTATTTCTGCATTTTCAAAACTTCCTCAGCTGCATTAAAGAGCTGAAGTCGTCCATTTGATTTGAACTGTGCTAAATTTTCATTTCCGACAACTGAAGATCAAAGTACTCATTTAGTTGAGACTAGTGACATCTCTCCGGAACCTTCCACTCACTGATTTTAAATATACCTAATTTAATTTTAAAAATGTACAAAAGCTATAATCGAGGGAGTTGAATATTATGACTCTGAAACGGATTTTTTCAAACACAGTTATACATTATATCAGCCAGTAACATATCTGTGCAGTTGTTCACATATGATTTTACAGAAGTGCATCACCTGTTACTTCTAGTGAAATCCGTGCTCAAAGCTCGATTTGCATAAATATTCTGATTTCTTAAGATCTGGTCATAAAAAGTAATTAGTTAATTTTATATTTTTTACGTTGAACATACAATACGTTTATCATCTTTTTTACTTAAACAACTGCAATCGTATAATTAACCGGAATTGCTGCATCCTTATTTCTTTAAAACAAAAGCATCGAGTTTGATTCTGTTGCTATATATGCATTTCTTAAATAATAAAGACAATTAAGCATTGTTTTGATATTCACGTGGTCTCTGTATCGTTGTAATTCTTATTCTTGTGGAACACCTGTCCCGACTTCCGAGGTCGAAAGATATCTCACAGAAGGGGAAGGTGTAAGCTATCAACTATGGTGACCAAGCCAGTCACCTGGGTACTGTTAGCAGTCTCTGAGAGCCAATCATCTCTCACCAGTGAAGCCCTCTAATAAAACTCTTGATTCTGAAATGTGAGAGAAAATCCAGGCGGGTCGACTACTGAAGAAAATGCGAAACCACATCCATAGAGAGATACATCAAGCCGAGCCCGTCCCGTCCGAGATTCGAACTCGGGTCTTCAACTCTGTCTGTCCAATAGACTAATTTCCAGGCCAAGGAACGCCCAGTGAACTCTCGTAATGTCGTAATTTCATGTGGAAATGCAATAATAGAGTAATATATCAGTAAACATCAATAAATGCACACTTTACAATAGTTTTAGCTAAACATGTTAATATAACAAAAGAAATGCATGAATAATTGATGGCAAACAGAACAAATAATTAAACAGTGCATTAGTCACCTATTTATGCAATTATTTTACCAAGTCATTCGTTTTAGGTCAGGGTTACTTTGGAACAATGGATCGCGCTAGATCCCAGCCTTAACTGGCAATTGTAGTGTTTTCTGATCACCTGCAGATTCTCTGTTCTCCAAATAGCCGCAGTCATCCACAAGTAAATTTACTAAATAATCCATTAGCGGAATCTGCTGTATGTATAATGACTTAGATGCCCGAAATCATTCGAATTATAAAGTATTTATCCATGAAGCCAAAATTCGATAAATGACAAACACCGCCAATGATTCAAACTGAAATTTCCCAGTTATAAAATAATATCTAAACAAAACAACTCATCAGCCTGGTTCTTTTGTTTTGGCGTTGTTATTGACTTCGCAGTTAGTGGTTAAGGTATGTATTGATTATTCTCAGTTGTCAAAATATACCCAAATCAATTTCCTTATCAATAAGACAAAGATAGATTTTTTTTTAAAAAAATCAGGTATAATTAATTATCGGACTTGTTTAGTTCGTATAAGCTATTATGCTTGTATTTAAGAGAAATAATCTTCCTTTAGCCTGATATTTTCAGACAAAAATAAAGAAATTATAAGAAAACAACCAAAATCAAATAAGAAAAGGCATAAAACTGAGAAAGAAACTTTTATTTTCCCACAAAATGTAAAAATAGATACAAATTAATTATTTTTTTATAGACGGTACCAGCTTTCATGCAGTATAATTTCTCTCCTCGAATTGCATTTCCACCCCTTTATTTCTTTTGGACTAAATATGATTTTGTCTTCTCTTTTCGTCATATTCAGTAATTCAAATGTCAGTTAAATATCAGCTACGGACATCTTTTTCAGCATTTAAAAATGTTAGTACAAAACTCAGCCCGCCTAGACTTTTGTGGTGATCTTAACGATATGCAAAATAACAAACAAGAATGGCAAAAGAAAAATATAACAATTTGTTCAAAGTTCCTATAAGTCGATCCCGAAACACGAGTCACCGGTTAGGAGAAGTTCTGGTGAACTTATAACATAAAATGTTGCCACTGATGATAAACATCGCCTTTGCTTTCAAATCCGTCGCCAGGTTTTCGGTGTTGAGCTTAGATTAGCAGTTACAGAGAAGCAGGAAGCTACATTGTCTCAAACGAGCCGCTTCGGGAAATCCATATGGTCACCAGCACGATCCCTGGCTTCAAGCATTAATTTAATCAAAGAAAAGAAATCTTAAATTTGCTTGCAGCTCAACAAAACGGAAGGAAGACGTTAAACCCGTTACCGCAAATAAAATGGGAGAAAATCTAGTTGTAGAAGAAGATGCACTAAACATATTCCGTGAGTGGATCTGTAAGGAAGAAGCTTTCCCACATGCAAAATCCACACCCACGCGAGCGGAAGTAGTAGCAGCTAACAACATTTTAAAAAAGTGGATCTGTCCGTATCTTTTCATTGTTGATCCTTGTCAATTTTTAACTCTTGAAGACTGGGGTGTTTTCCTTTTTTACCATTTCGAGTAGTACATCTGTACTTTTAGCGGATGTGAGCATTGATTCTGACAGCCGCAGCTGGCGAAATTTTGGAAAAGTATATTTCATAGTACTCTCCCTGTCAGGATCAGTTCCCACTCTTCGGAAATCTATCGGCTTATTCCGTAAGGGTAACGTTATTTGGAAATATAATTCCTCCCATAAAACACTAAAACAAAATCATATCAAATCAAACTCCTAAATAAATAAAATAACAGGGGGCAAATATGCAAAAGGATACATCTCATAAAACCTAAACTACGATAACATGATCACTTTCGTCTAGCATGTTAATTCTGCTCCTCATTATCCTGTCAGTAGCTAATAAGGTCATTAGGAAAGATGCTGCTAGTAGAATTCTTCTGTGGGTGGGGAAATGAATTAACGTATTTCAAGTAGTATTGAAACCTCTAGTTTAAAGCCAGTTTTTTGTGAATCATCTGTCGCAGGTTTTACTTCGAAGACGCAGACTTTGAAATAAATAGAGAATGAACACTTGACAAAAGCTATTTCCTCTTCGGTGTAGGCCATATCGTGTGTAATTACTTTACGAGTCAAAAGTTTGAAAACAAACATAATTAAGTGGACAGCGATTAAAAAGACAATAATACAACTCATTTTTTTTATTGCCATAATATAGTGAATGCAAGATTCGACACATGGATAATAAATAATAACCTTGTATTTACTGATGGTTTTTCAGGTGAGATTACCGAATACCCTTTATCATTAGCAGAGAAACAGGCCTAGATGTGGACACTTTCTGGGTTGGTAAAACACAGTTTACCTGATTTTCTTCTAACTCAAATCGCAAGTGGAAATCTCATCAGCAAATATCACCTTCCTCCAATTCTCTACTTGCCAATTTTGGTATTTCTCACATAACTGAAGCCTCCTGATTTATTTTGGCAGAAAGTTCTCCTTCAGCTCAGACTCAAAGACTGCTGCTACCGTATATCTTCTAATAGATCTATCTGATATCTTTATGGAAATATTGCTTTCCAATTCTTTAGCTAAAGTACCACTCGCGGCAAACCTGTCCTTTTTACCGAAGTCTTTTCAAATGATGGTGATTAAAAACACCGACGTTATTTTGTGCCAGACAGCATAATCTATTCGCTAGGACTGTTCAGTATAAATTCAGTCTGCTTTACTAAATAGAATCGGCACTTATTTAGATCGTATAGGATAGCAACTCATACGTGGCGTGTTTCGTACAGGCTAATAAGAAGGTGACCTCGACGCCTGTGTGTTTCTGATCTACGGTATTGAGTATACATTAAGCGCTCTCCAAATAAACCTAGAAATATTGAGAAAAGAAGTGTGACTCTGCATAGAGTTAAATATACGGGTTATTCTAGATCTACAGCGGAGTCATAGTTTGGCAGTGATTGCGGGTTAAATTGACGCTAAACGAGTTTGGTGAAGGCTGTGTTTTAAAATCTTAAATTATGAAGTATGTTACAAGAGTAGCGATCTTTTGGTCATTGGGCCAAGACACTGAAATACACTGAACAGAACGATGTGGAGAGTTATTTTGTATGAAATCTTTAACGCGAATATTCACAGTCACCTCGGCCATTAAAGCTTAAGCCATTCTCAGCTCAACATTTGCTTCCTGTGACAGTTCAATCGCTTCAAGTGCAGCACGTGGCTCTGTCTGGAGACGGGGTTTACGTGTAAAAGTCGCGCTGCTGATAAGTGGTTAAAATTTGCATAAGAAGAGATTTTGCATAAATTCTTTCACCAAATGTTCACAGTTACCAAAGGGTAAAAGTATACTACTTGATAGCCACCTACCGATGAGCAGTCAGGCCAAGCTATAGTTAGGCTACTGACCGAATGTGGACAGACAATTATGGCTACACAGGGTTACCAACCCCTGGGCTCTGACGGAAGTACAGAAAGACCCGGAAGGCCGTCGCGATACCTGTTAATTTACTTCTCTACTTTGATATAACCGCGCTATTCTGATGAGGTCTTTAGATCTGTTTTTGTACCTATTGCACGAAGTCGATAAAATCAGTTCTTCATCGTTTATGATAAAAGGGCTCAAGGTGCAAGAATAGGTGTAGGGCCATCTTAGAAAAATATCGAGCGTCGTCCATGACCCGCCCGTTCACCCGGCCGGACCAAGACCTCGTGAAAGACGTTGAATCAACTCTCTGGGCGCATCGATGGCATCCGGGTGCGCCTGGGGAAACCATTCCAGAACTACATAAAGCGTCGATAAAAGAGTGCAATGACCTGTTTCGGAAAGGCGTCAGATGACTGTTTAATACCGTGAGACGCAAGTGCATTGGGGTGGTGCAGGCCAGAGCCAGTCATACACGCTACTAATAGGTCATGCCACTTTAGAGTATGTAAGCAGGCAGCGCTATTCCTGGTTATTATAATGTCATTAAACGCATCGGATGATGTCCAGATGTTGAGCCAAAAAATCTCCATATTGTAAACTTTGTAGTCAATTCTGAATTGTAAGCAAATGTTTTATTCTCTGTAAATGTGTGAGATTTATATTACAATACATAGTTTTGACGGTCAGTGTATTTGTGACCTGGACCGAACAGATTACTCGCATGTGTGACTCTGCCAAAAAATTTGCGAAATTAAAATTCAATTTCAATCTATCAGGCCTTCGAAAAGAAAAGGAAAAAAAATTCATTATGTAGTTTTATATCATGTTAATTCTCTCTTCCCTATAATCTCCAAGATATATGGCCCTCTAGTCTCCTTTATACTATCTACAACATTTACTGTTAAGCTTCTCTCGACATTTTCATCGTCGCTCGCTGAGATTTACGACCACTAACGGTACGGCGTCTATTAGCTCCGCTGTCAGAGCCTCCCACAGCCTCGTCCAGCCTTTAAAACAAAGTAAAACAATGTTGCTGTCTGGTATAAAGAGATTCGGGCATCGATAATTCCTGATTAGTTTCAACTTTTTGTGAACTCTCTTTTCTCTCAGTTTAGCATCCAGCAGTTTGCCACAATGGCCACAATTACCGAGTTCGCGCGATAAGCAGGTTATTTAACGGAGCCAATACGAAAGATTTTATTTCTGTTGATTTCTATGAATGGAACCAATTCTAAAAATCTACCTTTCACGTAACTCTCGGCGAAACTTTAGAGAATAAAAGACCATTTTTTAAAAAAATAAGAAAGGATCCCATAGCTGCACTGCAGTACCATTTCCACAGTGTTGCCATGTGCGGTAGAGATGCAAGCATAACTAAGTTGTACATACAGTCAAGCCCCCCCCTCCCTGCGTATTTATATTTGGGCCTTGGGTATCAGTAACATACATAAAGTTTTAAGAGATTCCTGCAGAATAGTAATATATCATGCTCTCTTCAACACCTTCTGGCGCCATAATTCATACACTTTAGCACAAATCGGATGATATCCCACATCTATGCTGTAAAAGGCGGAACGATACGAACCCATCTTGTTTGCACACTTCATTGTAGCAGTAGCCTGAATCGATGGACCGTATATTCCCACGCGCCTGACGGAGGCTGCGGAGCTGTTTCCGCTGCGTGGTTCTGTCACAAGCCACTCGGGGCGCATGATAACCCACCCAAAAAAACTCATCGTCAAATCTTCAATGCTGAAGTCGAAAAAAGCATCAACGGCTCCTAGAGAATGTCCGGAATATGTGAATCACTCCATCAAACCTCGTGGAGTACGATATCTACAGAGGAAGGCCAGGCGTGCAGGGGAGATATAGTATTTGTCTGACACCAAGATTAGTAAGCGTTGCAGTGCTGACTGTGGCACTAGTAGACTAGTATATGGGACTTTTATTCCTTTAAACTATTACAAGCAAGAAACTTGTCATCATTAACTATTTCTGAACCTTTAAGCCACCAGTTAACACATATTCTGTTCTGTAAACTCTCTGCATTTTATTGGTGTCTACATCGCGGAATAAATACTCAGTTAAAGTTACTTTTATGATATTAATTATCTTTCTATAACCAATATTTACTATTAATATCTGTATAATTTATGTAATAATTATTAAAATGTGCGATTGTTCTTGTAAATTAATTTAACAAAAAATATCTCAGTTTTTTAAGGTGAAGAATTTTCACCTTTTTCATGTACTTTATCCCGTTTTATTTTATAAAAAAATTGAGGCAAAATTTCGCTTTATAGAAGCAAAAAGTACAGCACTCTTAAGACTTCTCGTTTCTTTCTTTGCACACTCTCGTTCTGAGGGATCGGTTTGGGTTATCGGCCTTGGTAACCAGAAAGTTACCCAGGGTAGGGTTCCTGGCACGGGCGGTGGTCAGGGTGCGAGTCGGCTAAGAGTTAACTGCAAAAAACCTCCGCTACAAATAACGGAAAATCTCCACTGGAACTTCCCAACGTTACACACCGCCATCTGCCGGCCAAGATGTACACTAATGATTACACTCACCACCTTAACGGAATCCTTTTACCTGCGTTATACTGTCACTCAAAACAGGCTGGCAGCTAGCTAGCTACTCGTGTTCGTTGTTATGTCGGTTTTAAGTAATGGAATTCTGTTGGTTTTTTTACGTGTATAGGGACCTTTTGTGGCTGGACTAGTTTCCTGCCCTCCCCCCACAGGGTAAAATAAGAGAAGAACCAGTTTCTTTATCCTTGTAAGGACGAACTCTATTAGGTTGAGCAACCCAGGCTTCCGTGTTCGGCCTCTTCGGCAAATCAGGAATCATCATCATCATATCGGTTACAGAATGTGTAGTCCTGTTATTCATTGTGGTATTAATAGTAATAGTAGTGAACTGCAGTGGTAGTAGTAGAAAATGTAGTGATGGAAAGTGGTACTAGTAAGTATTGCTGCTGAACGATGTAAAAAGATAAATTGGTAGTATAAAAATCGATATTAATAGTAGTTGTCACTGCGATGGTGGTAATGATTGAGCTGGTGGAGTCGATGGTAGTTTCAGTGACGGTGTGTAGTGACGATGGTAGTACTAGTTAGAAATAACAGAAATAACAGTGGTGGTGGGGGTAAAGTGGTAGCGGTGCTAGTGTTAATGTTGTTGTTAATAGTGGTAGTGGTAATGAAGTAGCCACAGTGGTGATGGTAGTAACAGTGTTGGTGACGGTGTTAGTGGTGGTGGTGGTGAAGTAACCCCAGTGTGATGGTAGTCACTGTGTTGGTGATGGTGTTAGTGGTGGTGGTGGTGAAGTAACCCCAGTGTGATGGTATTCACTGTGTTGGTGATGGTGTTACTGGTGGTGGTGGTGAAGTATCCACAGTGGTGATGGTAGTCACTGTGTTGGTGATGGTGTTAGTGGTGGTGGTAGTGAAGTAACCCCAGTGTGATGGTAGTCACTGTGTTGGTGATGGTGTTAGTGGTGGTGGTGGTGAAATATCCACAGTAGTGATGGTAGTCACTGTGTTGGTGATGGTTTTAGTGGTGGTGGTGAAGTAGCCCCAGTGGTGATGGTAGTGATGGTGTTAGTGGTGGTGGTGGTGAAGTAGCCCCAGTGGTGATGGTAGTCACTGTGTTGGTGATGGTGTTAGTGGTGGTGGTGGTGAAGTAACCCCAGTGTGATGGTAGTCACAGTGTTGGTGATGGGTTTAGTGGTGGTGGTAGTGGTGAAGTAGCCCCAGTGGTGATGGTAGTGACAGTGTTGGTGATGGTGTTATTGGTGGTGGTGGTGGTGGTGAAGTAGCCCCAGTGGTGATGGTAGTGACAGTGTTGGTGATGGTGTTAGTGGTGGTGGTGGTGGTGGTGAAGTAGCCCCAGTGGTGATGGTAGTCACCGTGGCAGTGGTGATATGTGAAAAAGCAGTTTTAGAGAATATTTTCTAATAAACCACGAGGCCAGTAAACAACAAGC
The DNA here is from genome assembly GCA_018389105.1 of Nautilus pompilius. Taxonomy (NCBI): domain Eukaryota; kingdom Metazoa; phylum Mollusca; class Cephalopoda; order Nautilida; family Nautilidae; genus Nautilus; species Nautilus pompilius. The sequence continues at coordinate 98,738 of JACATO010001106.1, forward strand.
TAAATAAACCCCGTTAAGGGGTCCACCATTGTTAAGAAGGGCTGTGATATCTTCTAAGGGTCGCGCATTACAAAGTCGTTGCCTGCTATAACGTTTATCAACACAGACAGGAAAATATAGAAATAAATTAATATTTTTAATTTAAGGTCCTCCATGACTTTTAGATCTATAATTAGGGCTTCAATGATAATTGTGCCTCTTAGCCGGGCTGTGGACAACAGGATACAGCGGTGTACCGGTCGCTCTTTATGGTGTAGCGCTGTGATAAGCGTCCTCTCCGTTGTTTCCGATCTTACGAGTAAACATCATGTTCGCATGGTATCTAAGGAACCCGTGAGCGACAAGGCAGGGGGAAACCGGACATAATAGCGATTTACGTAATAAGAACATGATCGTGATCGATTACTTAGTCACGTGGAACTAAAGACTGAGAGGTTTAGAATTCACGTGTTCTGTTTATAAAGCCAAGTCTAAAGTCCTATGTCTATTTAACCCTTTCACGCACACAATCTTTGTGAAAGACGTAGTGGCCCAGCCGCACCAAAAGCTGACGGGATCATCAGATGAGTTTTCGGGGTTTAGAAAGTGATTCTAATTAAAATAACACGTAGTTTCTAGTTGTGTATACATAATAGCATTTAATGATTTCAGAATGACTCGTGTTCTATTCATACCTTTTAAAATATATGAATAGCTATTTACTCAGAGAAAATCACAAGATTCGTATGTTAGATTTCAGTTTTTGTTTTACGCAAATGAGGTTAATTTAAAAACACTGATTGTCAGCTGCATATTCTGTTGTTTGCCTTCGTCTGTAGAATAAAGTTAATCTGAGACATTTGATACAAATTTTTTATTTTTTCTGTACTCTACTGTATACCGTGTGCGCTTACTTTAAATTCTTTCTCTTAACTGTATTTGGAGATTTTAAATTTATGATCTACTTGATGTTATACTTAAACTAAATTTGTTTAACTCGAGGGAATTTGTACTGTATCTGATTCAGAAGGCCACTCGTTCGATTGCATCTGAACCCATATATTTTCTCATCTTTTGTCTCATTATATTCTCACTCCACCCGTCCAGTAACCCACACGTCGTTGGGGGCACCTTGAGAGGTGTGCATAGGGCATTTTACAACCTAGGCGGAGCCCATCACTTCCCAGGTGGAGAGTCAAGGTGAGTGACAGTATCCAGAGGAAGGCTGTACAGCTGTTTCGGGCTTTTGGCCCTCATCAGCAGCACATACGCCCGACCCTATCTGGGATCGAACCCAAGAAACAAAGATCCCGACGAGCGAACTAGCTACCCACTACGCCACGACAGCGTTATGTTCTAGTCTTGAACTAATATTCTTGTCTAGCTTACTGATAACTCAGCCAGATTTTCTATGTGCAAAATACATTTGAGAGTTTGTCAGATTTCCCTGTTTTTATTATTGTCCTAAATCTACCTGAAAAAGGGGTATCTACGATAAGATAAGTAGTAAAAAAACAAACTTTATTGTATCATTAGCAGGCATTAGTAGTAAAGATCTTGTTTATTAACAAATCCTATAAGGTAGGGAGAAAAATCTCAGAAATGTTCTCAGCCGTAAATGAAGACAAGAATCTCTCCGCTATAAATAAACAACATTCATTTAATATCGTGGAATATTTAAAGAATTTCGATAATTAACGATATAAAAAATAACAACATCGAAATGGCTGGAGCTAGAAATTGTAGCCCTTTTGGAGTAAAATACTGCTGTTAAATCACCCAACATTCAAAGACCGACCATTTCCATGTAGATTTTTAATAAAGGAAGAACCTGCAACCACAATTTTATGTGGACTAAACCGAGGCAAAACATCAGCCATAACAGTTCAGTATATTCGATGTAGTCATAGTTTAATAGGTTCGGAATTATCGTACAAACAGCGGCGATTGTAACAAACCGCCAGTGTCATTTACTTTCCTTCCAGAGAAGAGGCATTTGACCCTTTTGATACCAGCTGCGAACAAATGTATTACTGCCAGGTATATTAATAAACCTTTTTTTTTAAAAAAAATATTTTCCGTTTACTTGCTTGTAGCACTGGATTAGATCCTCTGGATCTGTTGTGTTGAGCAACCACGGATTTGCAGAACGTTTGGATGACGAGCGCTTAATATAAAAGCAGCCAGGCCGTGGTTACGTCGTCTTGGAGATCTTGATGTACAGTGAAGTGTCATTCGCGCAAACAGAAAATGAATTATAGTGAAGAAAATCCCGGATTATTTAGAAGACGGAAAAAAAAAGGCGCAAACAGTAAAGTACGTGTTTTCTCAGTTGTATACAGACCTTTCCAACAGCTTTGACTTCGCAAAACCGGGCATGCGCGGGAGAGAAACGGCGGGTGCTCGACCGACATCTCAAAAGGATTACGAGGCTTGTTGAATTTAGTCGCCATAGAAACAGCCGGCGGCAGGCGGGCTGAAGTGCAGTGTAAACGCTGCTAAAAGAAGTGAAATCAATCGGCGAATATCTGACAATGAAATATTGCTGTCTAAGGTTTTGATCTGTAGAGAAAGAAGTGGGAAGCGTTCAGCGCCCGGAGCTACTTTTTTTTCCGGATAATAGAGGATACAAATTAGATATCGGCAGCGTTTGGTTCTACTGTCAGAAAACAATAGAAAACACAATAGGTAAACCGGATTACTGGAACATTCTGGGTGATTCTAGACAGCAAATCAGTAATAATTGCGTTAGATATTAGCTATCTCAAAGTTTAATTTAATATTAATCTATTTTAAGAGATTAAACAATTTCAGATACTTTAATAGTAATAATAGTTTTTAAAAGATTTAATTTATAAATCTTACATATTATATATATATATCACAAAATTTGATTTTAAAATTGTTATAATTTTTTCCTAAAACAGACGTAAACTGTTCTGGTTTTATTCAATGAATTAAACAAACAACAAATTACAAGTTAATTAAATAACATTTATTTGATGCTATTGTTAAGTATCTCCTAATGATTTTTTTAAATTTTAGATAGACATTAAATAGAAACTAAAAAAAAAATACCTAAAACCGATGAGTTAAAGCGATCTGACCTGAAAAAGTCCGCAGTACTTTTGCATTCAGATGTAGACTCAGGACACAGAAGCTTTAAGAGGAATCTGCTGGTTGCTTTTCACTCTAGAGGAAAAGACGCGTCAGTAAACATCGTGCCAAGCCCATGCGAAACGTAAAATCCACCGAACACACTAAGTGACAGTAAGGATAAAGTAAAACCCCGCCTTCATCAGTCGGTGACCGTAAATGTCAAGTAAATGCAATCTTTATTGGTAGTGCTAAACATTATGTAAAGTCCATCTTTCTTCAGCGATCAATAATAGTGACACAAAGTCTGTCGTTTTCAATCATGTCAAGTTGATCTTTATTAGTGTCAGCAACATCGTGTAAAATCCATGCTTGCCAATAAGTGACAGCCAACTTCAGGTAAAGTCCATCTTTATTTTAAAATGTCGGCTTTAGTAAAAATGCGAGATATTATCTTGTTAATCAGATTATACAGCTTTGAGAAAGTCATCTGTACTTGTTCTTTATTCACTCATATTGAGAACCAAAAGATTACAGAGAATATACATGACATACGTAAGTTGCCCCATCTTCATAGCTGTATACGAGTAAAGGTTTCTATGTCTCGTCATGGCAGCCAGTAAAGTAAAACAAACACCACAACTTGTTCAACGTGAACTATTTAAAAATCGCGTGTTAAATCAGTGTGATGTAGACAAGAACATGAAACACGACGTATGTGGGTGCGTGGGCTGCGTGCCAGGGGAAATAAAATGTTGTGTTCTGACTCGGAGAAACAAAGTCAAAGACCACTATTTGCCTCAGTCTCTCAGAAGTTGGCGTCACTGGTAAGTGCTTGGATTTTCAAAGGGGGGGCCTGGTATAACTTGAAGACTGCAGCCTACGCTGTCGACTATTGGCAAAACCGACGGGAGACGCTGGATGCAAATACATTAGAGGATCGCTCTTCGTTCTTGGGTCGCGTGGTCGGGTGCAACTCGGCGAGTGTTGACAGATATCTCCTAGCCAGCACGCAATGTCTGAAGGGTCTGTGAGAGCACTGAAATCGCACAGATCTTAACGTGTAAAGTGGCACCAGCGATTTTATTTGAAATGCCGAGGATGGCATTCAAAATAATTGATGGTCCAGAATGCTTAATGACAAATGATCTATGGGACCAAACTACAATTCAGTTATTGGTTTGGTACCGCATGATTGAGTCTACGAACTGAGACATTACGGGTTTACATTTAAGTACAGTCAGTTTCAATCCGCTCTTCTGAGAACCTAAGCAGTGAGGGAGTTCTTTTGCTTCTTTCATGATTCTAATTTTGATAAAAATCCAGCTTTGTATTTGCATTTTTTAAATTCTTACATCTTGTCAGTGTATGAAACAAAAACAATAATCGTTTATTATACCAGTATGGCGAGACCATTACAACCGGATTATGGTACTTTGAGTTTCAACTGCGCACAGCCATAATTACTCAGGTAGAGAAGATGATCACCGACGAAATACTTCACATTTCGCAAGTGCAATCCGAACATTTAAATAAGATCTGTTCCTGGCAGTATGGGCTGGCCCCAATTCTAGTTAACCCCATTCTACATCAGTTCACACACACACGAGTTAGGACAAATTCAACATTGATGAAACTGCGTCTGTTCAAACGCATCGATCACTCTTTTCAATCTACAAATCGTATTATTTACTAATGGTGTTAACTAATCTGACTGTACCACTTCGGACAGCGCGATGGACGCCAGTAACTTGCCTTGCATGACGGTTCTTCAGTCATAGAAGGGCTGCCCCAAACCAAGAAGTCAGTCAACCCTAAGGGCTCTACCTTCCGCTACCTTTTCTAGTAGATGATGGAACATCTCGAATCGCTCGCTCTCGCGCGCTACTCTCTCTCGTCTGGAGTCTCTCTTGATGCTGGCTTTTCTGGTAGGTGCGAACTAAACTCTCTCTCTCTCTCCCTCCCGCGCCACCTTTTCTAGCTAGATGATGAGCTGAAACTATGAACTAAACTCTCTCTTCTCTCTCCGCCGCCGCTACTTGTCTAGTAGATGATGGAACTAAACTCTCCTCTCTCTCTCCGGCCCGCTACCTTTTCTAGTAGATGATGGGGAACGGAAACGCTCGCTCTGCGCTGGGACCGGTGCTTTCTAGGTGATGATGGAACTACGCAAACCTCCTCTCTCTCTCCGGCTCTTTCTAGGAAGAGCTAAGGAGGCTCGAGGAGAGGTCTCTCTCTCTCTCGCTCTCGTCTCTCGGGACCTTTGCTAGGCGCTAGATGCGGATGGAACGAAACTCTCTTTCTCCTCCCCTCCCGCTACCTTTTCTAGTAGATGATGGAACTAAACTCTCTCTCTCTCTCTACGCTTCTCGCTTTTCTAGTAGATGATGGAACTGGCTCTCTCTCTCTCTCTCTCTCTCTCTCTCTCCTCCCGCTACCTTTTCTAGTAGATGATGAACTAAACTCTCTCTCTCTCTCTCCCGCTATCTTTTCTAGTAGATGATGGAACTAAACTCTCTCTCTCTCTCTCTCTCTCTCTCTCTCTCTCTCTCTCTCTCTCTCTCTCTCTCTCTCTCTCTCTCACACACACACAAAAACAACACAGCATTCCATCAACAAACCTTAGTAAAAGAAACTTAGTACAAAACATTAAAGAAATATTATTAAATCTCAGTTTCCATTGCTGAAAGACAAATGGGTGTCGTCATGTATTACACACAGTTCCGGACGGAAATACCGCTACTGTTACTTATATTCGGTTAGAGCGAAAATTAAACAAAATTCTTTAAATTACTGAACCCGTCTTGTCATTTACATTTTTCATGCGGTTAATTAAAAGTTGGCATTTCTTGAATTCAACACAAAATAGTTTCACAGTAAGTTTACACTTTTTCAAAATTTAGACATTTATTACCCATCATTTGTAGCTGTAGCCTGGCTTTAAAGAACCTGTATGACTGTAATAGACAAGTTTTGCGTTTTAAAAAATTGTATCCGCAAAGGTCTACGCCTGTGGCCGGCATACCACGTGGGATCGTTCATTAACCACCCATGCAGTAGACTCGATCACGAGTTACATACAGCATGGAAAGGCGCCGTGGGTGAGTTCCGCATTATCTCTTTTAATTATCTTCTTATAAACGATGGAACACAGTTAATACTATTACCCGGAAATGTTGCGATAGCTTAGTTTAAAAAAGCATGAATACACTTCTCTCTTATCCTTTGAGTCGTCGAGCTATAATGGTTACCGGTAGTTTCAATGCCTTGGCAATGACGATGTAAAAAGTCTAAGAAGAAACTGAAGGTCAGCTCAGTTTTCTTAGTTAGATGTTAATAAGAAGTTTGTTCTTTTCATTATTTTTAATACCATTGATTAAAACAACTTCAATGATCGAGCAAAAGGGCTTTTAGACAAACAAAACGACATTATATTCAAATCAACAACTGAATTAGGTTCTGACACGTTATTAAGGTAAATGCAATTTTTTGTATGTTCTCTTTTTATGACAGGTGCAAATGTAATTTCCTCTGAATGAAAAGTGTTTTATAGCCTGTAGCGTCCATTATGTAATTTAAACGATGAACTTTTCATATAAAATAGTGCATTACTAATTATGAAAATTAGTATTTAACTTAGTTTAAAAGACGAACTGTTCTTTAGAGTCCCTTTAAGACATTTCTTTCGTATTTACGGAGCTATGGATTTCAAGTATTTCCTTAAAATAACAAACAATAAATAAACAGCTTCAGTATTTCTTTTATTGATTAGTCAATGGTGAAAACATGCAGAGGATATGATTAATATACTTAATTTACGCTCTGATTTTTGTTAGATTTGCTTATTTGTGTAAACGTCTAATATTGGGATCACTCGTCTCTTGTAAGTAAATCTATGTTAGTTAACCAGATGTTTAATATATATTTAAAAGTCTACAGTTTAAAACGTGTTACAGGTATCATTAGGCTCAACTTTGTTAATTTAATGCACAATACACAAAAGGTTGGGCGAAAGGCGAAGTACATAAGTTTTACAATGATTTATTAGTGAAAGCGATTTCTGTTCTAATGTACCACACTCCGACGCACACCTCGTCTCTTGCAGTCTGTTCTAACGTAGCAGTACGAAGGGTTGTCAACCACTGCACGACCAGCCGGCATTGTGGGATTGTTCAATGACTGCTGCCTAGCAACCGTACGATAATGCGCCGCCATATAAAGCGAATGTCGCTTTCTCCTACATATCACGCTTTCTCTCATTCGTCGACATTAACTAATTACTACGTGCATGCCACTGATTGGTTCAGGTTACTTGATTATATCACCTGGTAAATCTTCGGCGAATTAAACGTGCCTGGTAGAGTTGAGCGAGAGGATGATCTAAGTTGTGCTGAGGATATCACTACTGCGCGCGATTGGCGTGCCCCTAAGTGACTGCAGAACTTCCGACGAGGGATTATCTTTATCCTGAACGGATTGTAATCCTGTGAGTATTTAGTCTGAACGCGTTTTCTTAACGCCCGGAAGAGGGCGCGACGTGCATTCTAAGAGACAGCGAGTCCAGGCCGCGCGGTCAGGACTAGGTTCTAAAATCACTTCTTAACTTTAGAGTCGTCGCCAAGTGGACACAAGGAACATGCAGAATAACATTTTAATTTCCGTCTCCTTGCATTGATAATAGCTGGGAGGGGGGGGGGGCAAGTGAAAGACTGAAGTTCCGCAGAACTAATCAAAGCAAACGTTACCAGTTCATATTTCTGTGGCTTTGATAAGAATGCCGCCTTCCGCAACAACGAATGGTTTAAAGACGTCGTTTACCTCGAAGACCGTTCATCGGCCACGCGAGACGTTCCCCTGTATTAATGACGATCGACTGTCTTCATAATTAACTGTAAGCCAGCGTGGTTCGGCGCAGGATCTGGGTGCGAGCAGGTAACCTTCTCCCACTCACAGCGGCCCGACGATTTACCGAGGTATGTCCGCGTATGAGGATCCCGTCAGGACTGGCGTTCGTCGGACCCGAGGCCATCGGCTGACAGCAGAGAACGAACGACTGTTCATGTCGCGCTCGAGCCAAACCGAAGAAACGAAAATGTTGCAAAATAATCATTGTACTTATCTTTACTTCATCTTTAACGACCGTATCGAATTCGACGTTCTTTACAAGACAAGTAAGCGCATCTTTCCTTCTCGCGGTGGCATGAAACGACGTGAAAGGCGGCCAATATCCGATCAATGGCGAACCTCCCACAACTTCGGGGCGAAAAGAAACTGAATGGTTTAATGTCTAAAAGACAAAAATGGCATTTATATGTTTAGAATCAAATGCAAATACATTGTGTACTTACAGAAAATAGTACCAGATGGCATCATTATGATAAAGATAGATTTTTTTCTCTTTAATAACAGTATCGCGAATAGAAAAGAATCATAAAGAGCTTCATATGTGATGCATCAGCAGCGTCAGTCATCCAGTAAAAAAACAGCAATTTGATAAATGGTTTTTCTCTCCCAGGAGACAATAGATGAGTCATATTGAATTACTACCTTCTGATATTACATATTCCGAATTATTTACGCAATCAGCTCTACGCCAGCAGCACCCAGGATCAGTTAAAACATTGTTTCCCATTCACAACGGTATCAAACGACAGGATGCAACTTAAATTTTTAATAATTCAGCAGTTACCACCCTAAGTTGATACGGTCTGCTAACTTAGTGGTTTCGCCAGTTTAAATAGGAGATAAACTCATCACGTTTTTAAAGTTATAAAAGTCAAGCACACGGATTAATATTTGAGACATAAAGGTTGTCAATACAAGAATAAGTAAAAGATAGTAAATTTACAGTAAATTGTAGTAACCTGTCAGTTAACAGTAAATGATACTGCAATTATCCTTGGTGATTACTTCGTAAAGCATCAGGAACATAACTGCTACACGCACCTGTTCATATAAGAACTATTTCAATCAAGAGGAAAGGTATTGGTGATGCACCGTTTTCAGAAGTCGGTGGGGTTGTTCGGACTCTTCTCGTCGCCTCGTCAGTAGTTACTGAACTCAATAATAATAAATCTACGGTTAGTCATTCTGTTCTTGTCGCCATCTCAAGTTACCTTTAAGATCCGAGATGTTTACTGCAGATTAACATCCATGACGATGGAAACATGGAAGGATCACGGAAACCTAGGTCAAGCTGTCGCCGTGCATTTTCGGGCATTAGGAGATGCGTGAGTCTCAGTCTCACCTTTGGAAAAATCTGAAGTCGTTATATGCGAAAGATGAGCAATAGCTCTACTGTGGAATTCCCAGTAAATCTGATGAGCAAATTTTGATAATAAAATATTTATAAAATGTCCGAGACTTCATATGACTATGTAAAGGTTAAAGCAATAGCCTATTTCATCTGAATTTCGAGATGCCGCTCATTAATTGTCTTTTTCTGCAAATATTTAAGCCACGACTTGATGCAGTATATTAGAGTAGCATGCCTGTCTGTACGGACTCTACAGTCTACCATTCTGCGACAACCAGTTTTGCGGCGCTCTTTCTATCGTGAATTAATCAAAACATAGAAGAGTAGAAATCCTTATATGTGATAAACGGTTTTCTCTCGCATCTCTGCCTCGGAGGAAAAACGTCTTTTGTGCCGTATTCCCAGAACTGGTACTCTGGAAGAAAAACAAAAAAAAAGACGAACTGACAGCAGAATGTGCGCTAGGAATGTTTATGTAGTAACAGAAAAACTGATTTCTCTTTTAATTCTAAAACTGTTTGAATTTTAACGGCCGTGGTCGCGTCACGGGTTGTTGCGTTTAGTTTACTAGACAAACACACGGCGTCCGTCAACGTGTACGGATATATCACGTGACTGACATCGTTATCTGGGACTTTCATCTTTAAGAAAAAGCGTTTTTAATTTTTATATCGAGCATGGTTGCCAATCTCGTTAACAGCTTCCATAAAGCATCTGGATAATAACAGAAGACAGTCTGCTGGCAGCGAGTATGCGAATATCTTTTTAACGGCAGTGTACTCTAGTACAATCAGAGAGCTTTAAAAGAACACCTTTGCTCCATGTCATAATGGTATTTTATGCTGCTAAATAACATTTTTTAACGCTATATTTCACTAGACAAACGCGCTATTTAATGTCCCAATAGGCATCGTCTAGGGCCCATCTTTATCAGTTAATGCACCGTAAATTTTATAGTAAACGAGCCTGACTTATTTTTGCTGATTTACTAATAGAAAATTATGACCAGTCTAAAGGCTTCGTTTCACAATGCAGGCGCCACGTGTCTATTGAGAACGGTGGTGTTTCTCTTCCAAACTGCTCTACTCTCTATGACTGTGACTTGACATCTAGCACATTTGTCGATCGTGTTCGTGGTCTCCCTCTCGTCTCCATCACTTAGACTCGTACAAAATTTTTCCTCAGTCCCAGCGCGTAAGACGTGTGCAGCCCATCTTGCTCTCGCCACCTGCGAAAGTCGATTAGGGTGTGGCAGCTTTGCGATGTTTCCTTCCATCACTGCTGAATTCAATCGTGTACTGGCTCAGTATCGAATTTAGGTAGGCACTCACTAATCCCGGGACCTTATCTCGCAGCGTTTCACCTATTGACCGGGTGAAGAGGTTCGCCTCTTCTCACGGAGTACGTTGGTGAGAATGCAGGCTCCTTGGTAGATAGAGGCACCCCGCCGAATTGGTCATGGATGAAGAGTCGGATAAAGAGCGACAAATTTGGCTCTCCGGAGGGAGGGGGAGGTTGTGCGAGATGCCAGCAACCGCTCCATGGAAAAAATCAAAAGAGTTTCTGAAGCTACATCGTTATCTTGCATTCTGAAACACGAGAGCGAAAGGAAATTCCGATTTAACTGACTGTTTCTATGTACAAATTCGAATAGATGCTCTAAAATTAATATTTAATCTTTACAAACTAAGATCTAGAAATGAAATAGAGAAAGGAGAATTCGCTTTTTTTTGCATGGGACATCGATCCTGTATTCTTTTTCGGTCTGAAAATTTGTCTCACTTTCCTGTCTGTAACAATACATCCGTCATGAGAGAAAAAATTTGCAGTACCCAAGTCATACGTCTTATGGGCTAAATTTGCAAGCGTAGTGAATACATCTAAGACATGAGCGAGTCTTATCTTTCTAAAAGTATGGATTAAGGTCGACGGATGAACTTAAGCACACTCTCACATGGTAAAGGCAGAAGATTTATCAATATTCTTACCTCAGTAAATGTCTGTTCAGAACCTTTCATAACTTGAACATGATACTGTTTACTGCTGAGTTTTTGGAATTTTTTTTTCATTTTAAGAAACAACTGTTTGTATTTATCTCAAAAATTAAATTACTTGCAAGCTTTAGTAAAATTACTTACTACCAGAGTTGATGCATAAGTTTTTTTCGTTTTTTTACCTTAACAATGAGACTTTATACCGCTGCTGAACGTGACGTTTACAAATCAAAGTAAGTTCCATTACAATAAGTACACTTCCTCAAACGAGTTACAAGCTCATTTATACAATTTTGAAAAAAAATCTGGATTTCTGGAGTCGATAAACTTTTAGAAGGCGGTTTCAGTTGCTGCTTGGTTGGAGAAGGATTTCACACAGAGGAAGCTGTTGAGGTGTTTGAAAATGTGGTGGTCTGTGGGAGAAAGGTCTGGTGAATAGGAGGCTGGGTGAGGGAGAACTTGGTACCCAAATGTGTTCTGAAGAATCACTTTTGCAACATGAGGACGAGCACTGTAGTGGAGCAGGATTGGGGCTCTTCGATTTACCAATGTCAGCTGACGTCGGGATAGTTTATAATGAAAAAAGTTTAACTCACGACAGTACCTTTCAACTGTGATGGTTTCGCCAGGTTGCAAGAAGTTATACTGGATGGCACCAGTTGTAGTCCACCAAACAGTGACCATGACCTTCTTTGGGTGAAGGTTTGGTTTTGGAATGTGGTTAGGCGCGTTGTCACTGTCGAGTCACTGTGCTGATCGTTTTCGATTGTCGTAAAGGATCCATCTTTCATCACACGTAATGATTCGGTCAAGAAATGGGTCGTTTTGTTTCTTATAACAACCAAAAAGAAAATCTCCTATCGACGATTTTCTTGTTGTTCATTCAGATCAAGAGGCACCCACTTGTCAAGCCTTTTTACCTTGCTGATTGCAACAAAATGGCGGAAAACAGTTGCAGTGTTTACCTCAAGCTCTCCAGCAATTTCTCGCTCTGTTTTTCTTGGATCGGCTTCAACTCAGGCTTCCAGACGGTCGTCATCACAGCTGGAAGGATGTTCTCTACGTTCCTTATCTTCCAGGCTCACATCTCCCGATCGAAACTTTGCAAACCATCGTTGTACTGTGCACTTATTTGCTATGTCCTCGCCCCATGCTTGCTTAATGTCATGAGTTGTCTCGCTCAGTTTGTGGCCCCGTTTGAACTTGTGAAGAAAAATGGCACGAAAAACGTTTCTATCGATGCTTCACTCAGAATCCAGAAACTAATATCCATTTTATGATTTTTAAAGAGGTAGGTTTTGCATAATGTGTGTCAAACTACAGGCTGCAAAACGAAATATAACTTACTTACATACACCTTCACAAGCATGGAAAAAAGTGAACCATAAATTAACATAACATAAAACCGACAAAACCTTTTGTAACGACCTAATATTTTCTTGTAATTTTGATATAAAAAAGTAGTTTTAGCAAGAATTCTCGCAATTTGTAAAATATCACATGGCTTATTTTTATCAGTAATTTTCGGTCAGTAGATGGTATTTAAAGACGGAATTTATTTACCCGACGGTGCAGGGTTAGTAAACACGAGACCGGTTCAGTGTTTTATGCATCATGGCGCGCCAATTTATGAACCATGGTAATAAAACAAACTTTTAAAGTGTGTCGCTTATTAAACGGACATTCGCCGAATTTAAAGATAAAATTAAAGATGATCTTCACACTGTACGCATACTTCAGGTTGGTATGTTCGATTTTATTTTCCTTTCTAATACATTTGAATATCATTACTTAAAATAGTCATTAGAATTTGGACATTCACTTTATAAAGATAAAACTTTCTCGTGTTAAAAATCAAATATCAGATTTGAAAACAGTCAGGTGACATTTTTATTTGAAAAGGCTTAACCCTAATAACCAGTAAGAATTACAAAGAAATTTAACGATGTTTATCCAGACATATTTACAGATTTAAAATTATATACTGAATAAAAACCACAAAACCACGTAAGTAAATAAATAGGTATATAAACAAATGAGACAGAATTATCTTATTTTCGACTGTGTGCAGAAAAGTTAATTATTATTATATATATATAGATACAATAAAATAAACTGGATTACAAATATTCAACGCAAGAATTTGATGATAAAGAAAAATGTTAACTAAGAAATAAAGCTTATTTTTAAACTATAAATGATATGTGACGGAAAAACTTTAGAACATTTGGTTGACATAGATTTAACGAAGTAAATATTTAAATCTTTGCTAAACTCGGTTCGAGCGAGTGAAGACTCCAGAATCTGTTCGTGTATCGTGAGAAAATGTCAGTTGTCGATCGCCAGCGATGCACAGCTTTAGAACTGTTGGCAGATAAATTTTTATCTTATAATGCAATGTTACTTGGATCTCGGTTTGAACCTTACCTTTATATTAAAATTTGTTTTAGAGATTTGATTTTCTTACAAGTAAACGAAATTCGGACTCGCCGCGGTGCTCTCCACTTTACAGTTTCTGCTTTAGTTATAACTTTGGTAATGCACTTGGTTTACTTAGAAAATCTCCAATTATCTTCAATTTTCCTCCTGATAACCGCCGTGTGTAAAAACTTTTTGTTGTTTCCTTCGTGTACAATTTACTTTCTGTATCATTTTAGCATACAAAAGAATTTACTATAGTTTACTGTTGACTTTGTTTCGTAATTCGGATATTTTTTCTCAACGGAGCTGTGAATTATGTGGTGAGATAAACTGCTCTTTCTTGCATAGATAAATGCAGTGATCAATTTATTTACTATCGCACGTTTACATTTGTCTTTGTGTTTGTTTGTTTTTTAGTATATCCGAGCTTTAAAATGCGATTAAGTATTGAACAGATGGCGCACGACACAAAGGAAGAAGGATTCCACTCACCTCAGCTCTGCTCGTGTCCATGTGATCGTTGGCAACGCTCTAGCCTCGCTCCTCTTCTGCTGAAAGCGAGGTTCAGCCTCACGCCTGCGGTCCACTTGTGCGCGCGCATGCGATACTTCCGGCCATGTTTCTTACCTGCGCCTGGCCCAATAAACGTCTATCAGTCTGTATTAAGACAGATGCTGTTGCTCCGCGGTTCGGCTCGTCGCGTTGCTATAGCGACGGGCGCTTGATGGTCCGTGGATTCTGGACGTACCTTCGACGCCGAATAAGCGATCAATCGATGCGATTATTACTAGTTACTCATTTTTATAAAATTATTTATAGCGACCGTTGGTACAAAGCACATGCTTCCCGAAGGCGGTCAGTTGTTAATTGGTAGCAGTAATATCGATCAGAAGATAATGAGAATGCAAAACCATCGCATCTTGAAGGGATGCAGAACCGGTCGCCGACGCTCTTCAGACGAACTGTAATCACAAGATCTCATTAGGGATGAGTAAAGAAAAAACAGCAACTTGGAAGTAAACTATAAACAAATATTTAATGAGTGGAAAATTTTAAAACTTTAAAACTATTATCATTTCTATTACTATTAATATTTAGAGAATCAAGCTGTGAATACAATAGCAGGTTAGGACCTGAGTACCAACTCAGACTTGGGCCTGATTTAAACTGCAGGTACAAATCAGGTTGTGATTCCAGCAGCCCTATATAAGACTTAGGTAGTCAAATCGACAAATGTGGGAAAAGGAAGAAACATTACAGCGTAGAAATAGGAAAAATAGTGAGTGCCCGTCTAGATTCCACAGCGGTCAAGGCTGTTGTGTTGGTATACTGCTCCAAGACATCAGCCATTTTGGTTTATAAGCAGTTGCAAAGATGAAGAAAGCATCTGCTGCCAGAGGGAATTGCTCCCGCAAACACGTAGTGTCAGAAACAGGCGGATAGACAGGATATTGAAGTCTAACCGTGATAAAACAATACACCAACTGACAGACATTCAATGCAGAGCAATCCACACCCATCATCAAACGTACCTTGCGAAGAAGATTGCAACGACTGGACTGTGGCAGTAGGAGGCAAATGCGTAAACCACTGATAAATGTCACCAAAACGAAAAGACGCATCATGTGGTGTAAGAGACGTAAACAGTAGACTAATGACGTCTGGCGCTTCAACCCCATTTTTACACAGATAGAAGGAGAAAGATTTGGAGAAAGCCACACGAATCTCTTTTGCGTGGTCGTAAAGGCCTCTAGTAATGGAGTCATGATTTAGTGTATCTTTTCTTGGCACCCTTGGATACTTGGTCCATTTAGAGGGCAGAATAAATGCTAAAGCTAACTTCAGCATTATTTTCAATTAGGTGCATCAAACCGTGCTTCATGTCTACTCTGATGGAAACGAGACGGCTACATTCAGCACAAAGGGGCTCGACAAGCACGATGTTCTCATGGCCAGCACAATTTCCGGATCTCATTTTAAATAAGCATCTGTAGGACGAACTTTAAAACGCATCCGCCATCACGATCCTTTGCCCATCTCCCTCCAAACACTGTATCCAGTATTAATTATTGAATAGGTAACTATCCCCTCATGGCTATCATTCTGGCAAAAAGTGGACAACCTGTTATGAGATAGAGGTTCTGATAAAGGGACCATCCTTTGTAGAAATGCATGGTACTGTATAAGGTAGGCTGTGTTGCTACTTATTTCTATAAAGCGAAGTTAAATTTTTCTCTCTAGCACACTTACAAATGCCCACAAATACATTTCCTAAAACTACAGCAACATTAAGAAGGATGGGTAAAGCTAATGCAGTATTTGATCTTGGTAAATTTTGTTTTAAAATGTTAAAATTAATTATATGGATCAGGGTTCTGGTTCCTGTTCTAAAGATGTTGTCGCTTATTCAGGTCATTACTACAACAGAATGGCAACCATGAACTTAGTACATACTGACTACTATGTAATTATCCAGAATATAGTTATATTTTCTGAAGAAGATTGATGGCAATTGTGGCTTTTTATGGATATTTGGTCTGCACTGAAAGGTGTCACCTAGTTCATTCATCGATGAGTTATGGGCTTATCAAAAAATTCTAAGAGATTTACTCACAAAATACAAAAGAAAAACTCGAGTGCGAACAGCGTATGAGGTATCAAGCATTAGACATCTTTTCTTTGCATATCGTCTCTTTAAATATATAGAACCCGTAATCTGTCTGATTAATTCGTGATCTTAATTACTAATTGTCTGTTTTCAAGTGTAGTGTTCATTATCACAGCGATGCACATTCATTTTTGTCATTAAAAAGGGGAATTCTAAGTGCATATTTACACGTGGCTTTTTAAAAATTCACAATACTGTTAAATAGTTTTCTTGTTTTTATTTCTTTTTTCCCTAATGTAAAATCAGCATTCTATCTTATTTCACCAAACCAACAATTACTAAATTTTATTTTCATTTTATGTTAAAAATTTTAAGTAAATAAAAGTCATATCCTTTGGAATCCCAAAGTCTTTTAGTTTAGAAGTATTTATTGTACTTATGTGCGCAGCGAAACAAGTAAAAGAAAGTTTTAAACGAATCTGACTCGACACAGTTTTAAAGTACGTCACAACGTTTTATCATTCAATTTCGATACTATAATTATTCTTTTTCAACTGTCAAACGCATAACAAAAAAAATTAAGGAAGCATCATCCTCAGATCGATATTCTATAGATTTCCAGGATATTTTTTAGCTCTTCAAAAGAAGAGAAAGAAGATACATGCGTCAAAGACTAGACGGGGGTGATACAAACACACCAACTTGCACAACTATGATGCTAACAAAGTTGTCTGTGATCTCCTTGAAGGGAAAGTTATCTAATGATGTTCGTTATTAGGAGTAAACTGATGCTGACTTTCTTCCTGATGCACTGTTGCTCTAAAATTCTTCCTCAGATGTTAGCATTATATTATGATTCCTCCTCAGATGTCAACATTACATTAGATTCTTCCTCAGGTGTCAATATTACATTAAAATTCCTCCTCAGGTGTCAATATTACAACAGATTCTTCCTCAGGTGTCAATATTACATTAATATTCTTCCTCAGGTGTCAATATTACATTAGATTCTTCCTCAGGTGTTAATATTACAATATATTCTTCCTCAGGTGTCAATATTACATTAATATTCTTCCTCAGGTGTCAATATTACATTAATATTCTTCCTCAGGTGTCAATATTACATTAATATTCTTCCTCAGGTGTCAATATTACATTAATATTCTTCCTCAGGTGTCAATATTACATTAATATTCTTTCTCAGGTGTCAATATTACAATAGATTCTTCCTCAGGTGTCAATATTACAATAGATTCTTCCTCAGGTGTCAATATTACATTAATATTCTTCCTCAGGTGTCAATATTACAATAGATTCTTCCTCAGGTGTCAATATTACATTAATATTCTTCCTCAGGTGTCAATATTACATTAATATTCTTCCTCAGGTGTTAATATTACAATATATTCTTCCTCAGGTGTCAATATTACATTAATATTCTTCCTCAGGTGTCAATATTACATTAATATTCTTCCTCAGGTGTCAATATTACATTATGATTCTTCCTCTGGTGTCAGTACTACATTAAGGTTCTTCTTTATATCTCAGTTTTACTTTTAGGTTTTCCTTCTCTTCTTGCATGCTGTTCGAAATCTCTTTTAAGTCGAAAAACAGAAACCATAACGGATAACGGTTTGTCTGTTTACTCGAAGCCCTTATGCGCGACGTGAAATAATTTCCTCACCGTAGACGTTCTGCGTTTACAAATTCTCCGTGTAGATAGTTTTTTTCCGACAAAAAGGATACAGAATTTACCGATCTGACTTAGTTTTAACGGGACAGGAAGCGCTGGTCAGTTTGCAACTACCCACAGTTTTTACCGCTAAAATATTATTGCAAAATGATGCCAATTGCGGAAGGTGTCAAGAAGCGATGGTCGTACTGAGAAGAAAGTTTAATATATTCAATCAAATGATGATAATAAATAAACACAGAAGTCTATTGGCTATATGGCGCTCGCTTACACTGATATTATGTCCCCGCACTTTGGCGATCAATCAATGCTCGCAGATAAACAACCGGCTGTTTTTAAACCAAAGGAAACTTAGTCTGGGGAACCGCCCACTGGTCATTTTGTACTGAAAACGGCTAAGTCGATGATTATTTTATGTATTGCATTGGTTTGCATCCACGTCCCCGACCATCTTTCTTTATTCTTGTCGTTTATTAAATCTATTAAAAGCGCAATATATGAAATAAATAAATATGCAACCAATAAGGCGATAAACAGAGCACCGAATTGAAATATAAGCTGAGACCACGGGGGCTGGTTGGTAATTCCTAATTAAACGTTAGGTATAGCTATAATCGACGTCATATGTCTTAACCCTCGATATGCGACTGGGTTATTGCTCATCTATACGTTGATTTATGAATTTCCTGGTGCCGTTTACTTCCGTAACAACTAACTCCGGTTTCTCCATCAAAGAATAACAATATATATGGGACAGACGATGGTTAAATTACTGAATTCCTCAGAGTGAAAGCCCAGATCGACTCAGTTTCGTAGATGCACCCTACCATCATTGTTTTCTCTCGTTCTTCTATAAAATGAAGAGTTTTACTAAGAGTTTTCACGCAGTTCCCTGTGTTGCGGGATGATTCTTCATAGTAGAAAACAGCGAAGCTAATTTCTCTCTCGCTAGGGTATTCTTCCTCGTAAAGATAAATGATAAAGCGATTCATGCCGCATTGTAAACAGCAACTCATTTAAAATCAATTTAAGAAAGTGAAAAAAAGAAAGATAAGACAGATAGATAAAGGGTAGATCATAGTTTATGTCCCTCTTAAAAAGACAGTAAATGTCTTGTAAATTGGTACTTTACGTATATTTTATTCAAGCAGTGAATATGGTACTTTGTCCATTAACGTAGGAGTTTTCTTTAAATGCTCATCTTGGAATAATTAATGAGATATAGCGTAGTACCGGTAAGTATAAAGATTTTACTTCTTATCCGTAAGAAGATAGATTTTCTTTTATCCAAATGTTGTACATTTTCGAGATACGTTTAGCCGAATGTGAAAAGCAGCTCACTGTCTATTTAATGTAGAACCAAGTTCATTGATGTAGCTGGTTCTTGATGTTAATTTCCAAGATGTTAAAACGAAAGTATTTCGGTTTGAACGTCATTCTTCAAGCTGACACAAGTTTCGATGATCCCATTTATTCCAAGAACGACTGCTTCTTTCCAAAGCACAAAAAAAAACAAAACAATTGGTTATTCTAGAATTACCCGTCAGATCATTCGGCGAAATTGCCAAACGAGAAATCAGCCGGGAAACTATGGACTCTTATAGAAAATTTTATTGATATTTTTCAGAAAGATCATTCTCTCGCCGTATTTGCTGTCCATCGATGATACTTTCACCACGTTTCGCTGATGGAACTCGAATCAGAAATCTTTGGGTCGCCATTCCCGTTGTGCTGCTAACTGAACTTACTCCATCGCCACCAGGCTCCTGCACGAATTAGCTTTATCGACAGATGCTGCAGATCCGCATGAAGACTGCAAGAGATTAGACTTTTCTGAACAGCAGCGGTTACTAGTAGGATGATGGTAAACGCCCGAACAAAATCTCTATTAATATCCACAAACAGCACATCACCGAAAACATTCCTTTGTCGTGGACTCGCAGAACTACCGAAGGTGTGGAAATTTAGAGCGCGCGCGGAAAGTTTTGCATGAAAAAGAACAACAACAAAAAGAAAACTACCTGATCTGGGACTTTTCGCCAGCAATCCCTAGCTTTGAGCAGGTTCATCAATCGAGACGCCTCTAGATATTATACTAGTTTTCCATGTGTAAAAATCGAAACAGTTGTTCAAAAACCGAACGGACTTCACCCAACCCAGCAGATTTGGTTTGGTAAAATAAAACTGTCTATTTAACGTGATTGCCTCCGTGCTGACAAAACTGGACGAAGAAAGACCAGGGCTAAAACACAGGTGTAATCAGGGAACGATAAAACGACGCTAAGCTTAAGTAACATGTTAACAGATATTTCCAGCTAAGAATGACTTCGCTGGCTTGCACCGACTCCCAGGAATATTCGGCCTTATTTCATATTATTTCTACGTATGCTTATATCTGGTTTTATTTATTTAGCTCACTCTAGCATGACTTCAGATGAAAGAAAGTGATTGACTAATTCGCTAACAGCCCACAGATAATTGAAGAATCATATTGCAAGCTGATCTTTCCTGTAGCATGCTCGCCATATTATCGAATAAATCCAACTTAAATTGAAATTAACGAAGGTTAAGCTGCAACAGATAGAATTACGCGAATATTTTGCATTAAAAATTCTGAAAACAAAATAAGAAATATGCCTTAGAATTATTTGACGCCATAACGTGTGGTATCAGAAGTCGGAATACTGACGGAGTCAGTGCGAGGCTCTTGTTACCGAGAGTGGACTGAGTTCAAAGCAGTTAGCGTGTTCAAAATTTTCTTTTATTTTCAGAAAAATTCATGGTTCCGTTTACTACATAATTGGTTTTTCTTTTAATTATTACTTTAAAAAATCTTGCATTTTTTTTTTTTTTTGGTTGTTGTTTGCGGTCTCTATAAGGGAGATAACCCTATCGGTGGACCTGTTCTTCTTAAACTTCGAGGCAACAGCAAAACTCACTGGCTACACGAAGGAGGGGTTAAACCTTTTATCCAAATTATTTACTTAAAATATTTATACAGCAACCGGCTCAGACTACACTAAAAACGGCATTGTAAACAAACATGCTGCTGCCTAGGTAACCATGCTCTGATTACCGATATCAAACGATTACTAAAAGACATTCTCACAAAGGGAAAACATTTAAATGATGCATTTTACCGTTCCTAATTGAAAAGGCTTAAGTGTCCAGCAATTGTTTGCTTTTAAAACCCCCGCGCTCTCCTAGCACTTTTATGGTTCCACTGATGGTAGTTGCAGATCGCAGGTTTGCCGTTACAAAGGTTGTCTCAGTCGTTGCGAAAATCAAGAGCCGTAATCATCTGACAGTTATTGCCAGGGTGCTGATCCAGAGACAGAAAATAAGATTAGTAATCAATACGTCTCGGTCGTTGTTCGCGAGAAACAACGTGTAGGCTTGGCTCCCGAAGTCTTCAACTTGGGGATATTCATTTGAACTCGTATGCATTCATCAATTCCTGGCGCAGCAGCGTAGATCAGCGGTATAACTTTAGGCCGTGACGTAGATCATGCATATTTAATTTATCAG
Organism: Nautilus pompilius; assembly: GCA_018389105.1. Taxonomy (NCBI): domain Eukaryota; kingdom Metazoa; phylum Mollusca; class Cephalopoda; order Nautilida; family Nautilidae; genus Nautilus; species Nautilus pompilius. The sequence continues at coordinate 120,313 of JACATO010001106.1, forward strand.
CCCGTTTTATTTAACGTTGTTAGATCGTTTAAAGTTAAAGTAATAATACATTAGTATTGTAAGGGTTTCGAACCAAAATAAAAGTTGCAAGATTTTCTCTCTCTCTTTTATTTTTTTAGTGAAAACGAGATGTGCAGTATCCCAGGGGCTGCCCATATCGCGAACCATCCTAAACGTTCTGATTTTTTTTTAAAAAAAACCGTGTAACTAATTGTTTATTTTTATTACTCGGTACTAAAGTTCTCTTTTAAAAAAAAATATCTGAAAGGATATGACGTTAGTTATAGCTCATCTATACGTGTAGTTGGAAATTACTGGTGCCGTAATAACTTACCAACTAACCCGAGGTCTTCCCTAGTTAAATAAATGCCATCTTTAAAATTCAATACCATGTGAATATCGCGCAAACATGGTCTTGTTGATTCTTTGTAAAAGTGAATTTTTTTCTTTTAGAAATATTCCAATTATAACGCTAAATGTATTTACGACCGACAGAATAAACGTTTCTCACAAACTATTCTCAGCAGAATTAAAAGAACAGATATTTAAATAACTAATTGAAATCTGATCGTAAAAGCAATGACAAACGATCTGCTTAATCAGATTTCTTTCAGCGTGTTCTAGTAATCTCGATATAAATTCCACTAAAGATTTTCTGGAATTATTTTTTCTTCGAATTAAAAAAAAGCAATTTTATCATAAGTGTTAATTTATTTCCTATTTTCTTGAATTTTCTTTTTTAATTAGTTAAATCAAATTGACATTTTAATAATGCATTATTGCACGAGCTTCTTTGAAGTCTCCAGATAAGGGAAAGATTTTTTTTTAGAATTCGTTAATAATTAGTGATTTTAGATTATTTTTAATGGAATACAGAAACCGTACATTAACAAATTAAAAATTAGTCATAATTTCAGCATTAAAACGCAAATTCAAAATGAGCGCAATCTTGCAATAAAACGACTAATTGTTTATTACCGAAATAATAGCACGTTCTTTAAACTCGGCAAAGATAATTTTACCAATTTTGAGAGAGAAAATTGTAATAAAATACCCATCTAAACGCATCCATTGACTATCACTTGCGGCGATGTTTTAGATGAGTAATGATAGTGCTTCTGATTTTATATCTATACTGTTCACCATCTTCTGTGAATCGGTCTACATGAAACTCTCAAGGATTTTTCGAAACATGAAGTGATTAGAATATTTGAGAATTTCTGGTCCTCTGAAATAGATAGTTGGCCTCTTTTACATAAGAATTATACTGCCGAAAATATTTGGCAGTCCATTTACCCGTTTATATATTAAAAAATGCAATCTTTAAAAAATGAAGCAATGAAATAACGTAATAATATACATATGGACACTCTTCAGTCCATGTAATTTTCCAATTTTGGGTGGAAAAAGAAAATCATTGGATCTTTAGAATGGAAATAGACAACAACAAAAAAATTGTTTTGGTCTCTCGGTTTAAAAATTCAAGGATTTTCGACAGAAATGGTCACGAAAGATTGACTTTCTAGCTCGATTCCTTCACAGCAGCAGTCTTGTTGTGGAGCCACTGCATAGGCAAGTAGTGAGCTGGGCCGTCCTGGTTAACTCTCCGTGGGTAGCGTGTATAGAATAACTGACGGCAAACAAAGGTTCTGGACGTCCTATCTATATCACTACACGCACATAATGGAGTGTCTTCCAAGTTCACTCTGATTGGCAACAATCTCTTTTAATTGTTGCAACATCTTCATCAGTGAGTCCAAGTACTTTTCAGTGGATCCCGCACGTAACTTTGATGCTGTAAGAATTCCTCAATGAAGGATACCGTTGACAGATAAAGGAAGGGTTTCATCATTTTTAGTGCAACGTGCATGTGGGGCCGCCACTTGATGATACACAGTCTTCAGATAAGAGTAATTCTAGGGAGAGATTTCTTGGACTCTCACATAACCTCGAATATCGACATACTTTTTTTGAGTATGCTTTACAAAATAAATGCAAGTGTCGGCGCCAGAATCAATCATTTTTTTTTTGATTTTTTAAAAACCAATGCGACTTTCCGATGTAAATAAACGTGGAAGTGGCATAAATATATATACTGTATATATAATTTTTGGCGCCAAATGATGCAAATTCGTGTTGTTTGCTTTTTGTTCAAAAGAAATGTCTAAATCCATAGCACATTTTAATTATAGCTATTGCATGACAGATACTAAATCTTCGGTCAAACAAATGAAAGAAGCCGACTAGGTCGCTAGATTATGCCGTGGAACAGGGGAACTTTTAAGCATCGCCTTAAACACGGCAATTTCCAAGTAAAGTTGGTGAAAAATTCCGCAGCAAAATTCTTTGCGAAGACTCTCTCTGTGTGTGTGTGTGTGTGTGTGTGTGTGTGTGTGTGTGTGTGTGTGTGTGTGTGTGTGTGTTCCAAAGAACACGTTCATCGCCAGATGGAGCTGCACTACGCATCAATTACGGAAAATATATTCGGCATAATTCCACTTTGTGCCTTTCACTAATGACAATGCAAGGTAGACTTTTTTTAAAAAAGAGTTTGCTGCTCTGACCTTCCGAAAGATAGGTTTTAAAAGTCGAACTATTTGAATGGCTTGGAAGAAGAGTAACTACTCGAAAAGCTTCGACAAAGATAGATTTTTACTCAAGGAAGCTGCTCTTCAGTATTTTCACTCTGTTACTATTGATGCTTTCTCCAGACAGTTCTAAAGAAGTGGAAAATTCCTTTTCCACGGCGATTCGTTAAATAAAACCAGTCCGCATAACATCGAATCGAACACTGCTATTAATAATGACTACAAACAAGATTTGCATTTGCTACCGATTTACACTTCAATAAAAAAAGAGAATTTCAGAAAATAAATATTACTTTTTTCGGCTTTTGTTTAAAAGTTCACATTATCCGATAGCGTCAGAAATGTAGAAACAAATTGAAAGAGCGGTAAAGCAATTTCCAGTGTATCATTAGTCTCATCCACCGAGCCTCCTTCAGCCACGTCTGCTTTACAGCTTGGAATATCGTGAGAAACTTAATTACTGATAAGAATCATCGGTGCTTTGTGTGATGTCAATACTTTAGTTTATCACAATGTCTGTGGTCAAGCATAGGATTCAGACCAGTCGTGTGCTAAATTAAACAGAAAAAAAAAATGTCGCTCCAATTCTGTTCCACTTCACGACACTTGCAGACAATTCTTTCTCGGCGAATTTCTACATTTTGTAGATCTAACTCTGACCTATAGGCGACGGCGTCTGGAAATACTAAGTATCTGTTATGAGTTGTTCTTGCGTGTAAATTTCAAACAGAGAACTGTTAAGTCTTTTATGATTAATCCAAAAATGTGCTTCTTTAGAACAAGTGTAATTATATTTTGAAAATGAGTTTGAAAACCATGTTGAAAATTCACTGTAATGCCATTCATTGCTTTGCGTAAGAGTCTCTCGAGCAAGGTAATGTCCCATGGCATTATTAAGTATGCCACTTGTAGGCGGGCATGTACAGGTTTTGTTCCAGTCCTTTTACAGTGCTTGGCAAACTACCAACAAGGGTGTCAGGCTGGCAAAGATGATATATTATATCCCAAAATGTATTTGATATAGCATTTAGATTGAGGTCTGGACGGTCAGTCGGGCACCTGGTTGTACTTACTGCCTTTTGAAGACCTAACAGTCTTGCTGTGTACGAAGACATTGTGTTTGCGCAGTCAACGTTGCTATACAAATGGATATTGTCCATTCGCTGATAGGTTATCGGATTTGGGTTCAGAGCTGTCAGCTAAGTGGGCAAATTACTGTAATACTCACGACGCGGTCACCGTCAGAACTGTCGCACTGTTTCACGCAGAAGTCGTTAAATCAATCACACTGAGGTGCGACGATGTCGCCCAGCCTGTCCCATTATATTCTATGGATGTTTACACTTTATATTGTCACTCAGCCTCCCGGTGATATTGCCTAGATGTACTAGTGCACTTCGTGTTCTCACTCTCATTAATGAGTTCTGGGCTGTTGTTGTATAACAAGTCGGTAGGTGGCATAACCGTATTTGTCGATTCTGGTGCTTTGTCAAATTGGCATATTCTTAGCAAGAAATACACCCGCCGTACAAAACGCGAAAAATATGGAAAACAATTTGTGTGATGTTGTCTGCATATCTAATAACGACATTAAATCCGGTTTAAATTGTTGTTAACCCTAACCGCACCAGTTAGAATTTCACGTTTTGTTCATGGAAAGAGTTGTACTTTTCAAAATGTTTGAATATATAGAATTCTATGCATAATTCCCTGAATTAAAAAGAAATAACCAGAATAAAATAGTTTTGACAATATTAATAAAACCGATTCAAAGTTAAATTTACCGTCTTTAATTGTGATATTCTAGATTCTAAATGACTAATAAACGGCGAAATAACGGTCTAGCTGGCATTTAAACATAAGAATAGAACTTATTCTAAAATCCGTTAAGTATAAATGGGTTTAAAGTCCGAAGGGTGGATTACTTGACCTAGCAAGAAGAAAACTTTTAACGTTATTAATGGCAGAAACAAAATAATAGAATGAACGTATCCAACGAGTTTATAACTTTTACCACAAGATTGACTTCTCAGAAGCTTCAGAGGATCTCTACAGAATGGTTAAAAACGTGAAGATGATGCGGGTAACGTCTGTTCAATGTCTTAAATTGAATTACAAAATTTTATCTACTCTGCTTAAGAGTGAGTTTTCGACTAGAAACACAAGAGAATAGCATTTGGTTTGCGATGTAAAGAATTATTGATTTCTCACAGCCAAAAATTGCGTGTATATTTTACAGTAAAAAAAAATTATATTTATATTCTGTATTTCTATAAATGTAATTTATTCGTACACAGTTGCTTCCGTTGGTGAAAATTAGTTCCCAGTATACATTAAATAAAACATTTTTTCAGTTTTCTTTGTTCTGTTCGGTAAACTAATAAAAGAAAACAGAGTGGAACTAAATAAACCTAGTAAATGTTTTAAAGTTTCTTTCAAAACGTGCAGCAAAAGCGAATATATATTGTGCAGTTTACCATCGACTTTGCGAACTTCTTTATTGAAATGTCATTCTGTTATAGGACGAAAACCAATTATTCAAATCTGCAAGTGGGCTACGTTGAAAGATGAAAAATAAACTTTTCTGAAGAATCTTGAAAAGCGGAGTTTTGAAAATTGCTACGTACCAGATTGACCTATAGAATTAAATAATTCTCTCCTTATTTTATCAACTCTGATTTAAAATTCCCATTCGACAAGATATAGTGTCTAATTCCGGAAATCGATATTGGGAAATTTAATATACTGTCATGTATGGTAGAGCAACTAAGCTGGAAAGTGGCACACTTTAAGTAGTAAGGCGTAAAAAATAACTTCTGTCGGTAATCCTATTCTAAACTTTGAAAGCAGACAAACAGCTAATGAACCGCATATGCTACTTTCTTGAAAAGCACTTTATTATTTTCTTTGATCTGTTTTCTTTTAGTGGTGCAAAAAAGGCTCGATGTTGAGGGCTTATCTATGGACACAGAGAAGAAAAATATTTATCAGCATCATTTAAAAATTGATTTATGGTTTACTGTGTGATATGTTTTTCATTTTTTTTTTAATCATTAAAAATTCTATTACAGAAAAATGTTTTTATAATATCGAGCCGGCATAAGGTGTAAGCCAACTTATAATTATGACTTTTCTGCCCTTTTAAGTTTAAGAGAAGTTATTAGATCTTACGTTAAGAAAGGACGTAAGATCGTATGTCTGCAAGAGGACATCAAATCTTACGTTAAAAGAGAACATTAAATCATTGCCTGAAAAGGTAACATTTGCTTTTAAGTTTATAGGAGAATATTAAATTTAATCTGAAAAGAAGACATTGAAACTTAATTATATAAGAAATATTATATCTTAAGGTTTAAAAGGAACTGAATATTAAAAGAGACAGGAAACCATAATGTAACAAAAGTACATCAGAGCGTTTTCATCTTAAATTTACGAGAAGAAAAATAAACCATGGAAGAGAGTGATATTTATGAAGCATGGTTTATATCAAGAAGAGGAATTTATCTTAGATTTTCAAAGAGTGTATCATGGCTTAAAATAGCGAAACAGAGCCATAGTTATTGGCCTCCTCTGCAGACCTCTGGTGCTGCATTAGAAAGGATGGTAGAAATATAGCTTTAGGTCTTATAACATTCCCTGGGCGAGAAGTCATCTTTACTTTGGATTAGAATAAACCAATGACCATTTTTACGTCGTAATTAAATGGCAGGAATTGTAAAAGATCATCAGTATTATATAAATTCCTGATAAAGACAGATAGCCTTCTGGTACTAATGCTGCGATTGAGTGGGAACTAAAGATAATTTACGAATTAAATTATCTCCAGGTCGTCCTCAAAAGATGATAGAAAAGTCAGTAACATCAGGAGGACACGGCAAATGAGCACACAACATAACGATGGTTTGCACAGTTTTGATCAAAAGATGTGAGCCTCGAAGATGAGGAACGTAGCGGGCGTCCGTGATGTCGACCGTCTGAAAGCCTGAGTTGAAGCTGATCCAGGAAAAACAGAGCGAGAAATGGCTGGAGAGCCTGACGTAAGCACTGCAACTATTTCCCGGCGTCTTGACACAATCGGAAAGGCGAAAAACCTGGACAAGTGGGTGTCTCGCGAATTGAACGAACAACAACAAAATCGTTGATTGGAGATCTGCTTTTCGCTCGTCATAAGAAATAAAAACGACCCATTTCTTGACCTTATCATTACGTGTGATGAAAAGTAACTGAACAGTGACAAGACGCCAAACCAAATTCCATAGCCCAACCTCCACCCAATGAAGGTCACGGTCACTGTCTGGTGGACTGTAACTGGTACCATCCACTATAACTTCTTGAAACCTAGCGAAATAATCACAGCTGAAAGGTACTGTTGGGAGTTAAGCTTTTTTTCATCAGAAACTCTCCCAACGACAGCCGGCATTGGTGGCTCGAAGAGGCCCAATCCAGTTCCACGACAGTGCTCGTCCTCATGACTCTTCAGAAACTGAACACTTTGGGGTACCATGTTCTCCCTCACCCAGCCTCCTATTCACCAGACCTTTCTCCCACAGACCACCACCTTTTCAAACACCTCGACAGCTTCCTTTGTATGAAATCCTTCTCCAACCAAGCAGCAATTTAAACCGCCTTCCACCAGTTTATCGACTCCAGAAATCCAGATTTTCTTCACAATGGTATAAATGCGCTTGTAACTCGTCAGCAGAAGTGTATCGATTGTAATGGAACTTACTCTGATTAATAGACTTCACGTTCAGCAGCGATATGAAGTCTCGTTGTTGAGGTAAAAAATCGACAAAACTTATGTAACAACCTAATAAATACATGAAGCGGTGTGATTCTACTTTTTGAACAGTCGTTTTAAGCTCAGTAGCACTATGGTAATTGGTGTGCGCGTGCGCGTCACAAACGGAAGTGCGATCAGGGTAAAGAGAAAAGTTAGCTGGATGAACGCCACTCTTTCTGAGCAAAATTAGGTCTGACGAAGGTCGCTTGAGGGGGCGTAGTAATAGGCTTATTAGATGAAGCGTTTCTGGACTTCTTTAATGAGATCTTGCTGAAGACCATAAGATAAACTGTTTCGAAAATTAGACTTTAAAGAGTTAAAGCATCAGATCTCTTACGCAGAGCGGCGAAACTGATCGATACGCTGATTACAGCAGGTAAAATCAGGTGTACACTGAGCGACAATAGGGAGCAAGATGCGCAAAAAATTAAATAACATGTAAATGAATAAATATCGTTTCTAGTGATCCTCCATCGGGAGGGTGAAACATGAGAGAGTTACGCGTGTGCAGGGTTAAACGATGGTTTCGACTACAATAAAACATTATCGCAAAGGTGGCAAAATAAAAACGAAAAAGTACTGAAGTGGATTAGCGTTGGCCTTTTACAGTTGAGTAACACGAGTAACCAGAGAACCTACGTTTCAGGGACGGTTCCCTGTCCCCATCATCAGGGTTTTAGATCTAAGAACGACTCCCTTTTTAAGTTGATTTCGAGCTAGGTGATCTGACCAGCGCTTTATCCCACGGCGCACATGTAGATCAGATGTCACCTCCCCTGTTATCGAAACCTTCCTCTCCCATTTCCGGACATTGGTCACGCGACTACAAAAACCTGTCCGTTCAGAAGGAATCGAATCCGTTCGCTGTCAAATTAAAGTGCACTGATAATATTTCTTCACTTTTCTCTCGATGGGTAAAAAAATACAAGCAAAAAACTCCAGCTGTTATAAGAAATTATTCATATGGTATCCAGTTCATAAGCGCACCTGAAACAAACCGACATTTTATCGTGGTAACAAAATTTTTCACACCGAATTTAATCATCGGATTTATATTGAATGAAAGAGAATCTTGGAAATGTGAAACACGCGTGTTTTTGGTTAGAAACAGAAAGGCGGCAGAATTTCTAATTGGATAAAAGTGTGTAAACCGACAGAATTTGCATAAAATGTGCATACTTAACTCTGCCATATTTGCTAATTTAGATAAATCGACGTATGCAAAATCTTCTAGGTGAACAATGCTGGCGCGCGCGCGCACACAATACGTGAATACAGAAAGTAGACATAACCGAATGGACACCCAGGTTTCGAGGAATACTTGTTTATCTAGGAACTATACGCGGAAGAATATAAGTAGGAGTACTTTGTGGTGGAGCTCTTTGGCGTATAGAAGGTAAAAACAAACAAAAAAAACACGTGATCACACCGAGTAGACGAGATCACCAATTCTCAGACATAAAACCTGTATTCGTGAGTCCCTGGAATTTGGTATACTGGGACGCATTTTCTAGTTGGGGATTCATTTGGGGGCGACTGGCGGGGGCCATGGCAGAGTTATGACGCTTTGACTACTCTTAAAACTTGGCGTTGGTTGGGTATCGCGGGCGAGGGCGCCATACCACCAGCACAACAGAAAACACGACCGTTACAGACGGCAGAAGCGGTTAGTATCCTTCGATTTGAATGACGTCGCGTGCTGTGAGGAATGGTTTGCGTCTTTGGTGGAGATAGAACCCGATGGCTTTCGTTGTGGATACTTTCGCATTTGCAGCCAACTGCACGGGTATGGCTCTCGCATTTCCGTTCACAGTGTGGATTTCAATTTCTGTGGACTTTACGAACGGTCGTCTTGCGGTTTCTGTTTAGCTAGACGTTCAGTCTGTTAATAGCCGCCCGTTGCTTCTACTAACACCCAGTAGCGAAACTCTGCGACCCATCTTAGATACATCGGTTTCTGTTAATCTTCTGTTCGTGGTATGGCTGCTTCATCCACCCTGTACCTGTTCTTATAGCTTGCATTCATGTGTTTATAAGCTGTTGAAGTCTCAGTCTCGGCACATATACTCCAATTCAGGCGTTGAAGGGAACCTTGGTAATGAGTGGATTTCCTTCAGGCATAAATATTCACTGAAATATGCATTCGAAAGAACATGAATTCCATCTTTCGAAGAATAAAGCAATGTGTAAATCAAATTGGTCAAAACTCGAAGGATAAATAAATGACAAAGAAGTAGTCTGGGGTTAATGTATCGATCGTTTCCTTAATTAATTTAATTGTTGAGTAAACTGTATTTTTTTAAAAATCTCTCTTGCACTTATCCGGTTGTTTTTGCAACTACTAGCTGTGTTAGCCTGTCTCCTGTCTCCCTAGGCAACCCATCCCATTCGCTAATCTTCCTCTGAAGAAAGATCTATTGAATGCTCAAATCTGGAAGTTGGAATTTTCTCATGTCTGTCTTATGTTTATAACAGGCATCATATTTACAGTATAGTTTAAATAATCCAGGAAGATAAGTGTATCGCTTCAAAGCGTATATAAAATATTTAAATACAAATTCATTTATTTATTTTTTGAATGCAGTTTATTGGTAAGTATTGTAGCTTTATTTGAATTTAAATATCTTTATGCAGGATAATTCTGGTTATACAAGCAATGTACAAACGGAATAAATTCGCTTGTTTCTCCATATATTAAAGAGAACTTTCTGCCAATTATTCTAGCTTAGAGTTTTTTATATGCACGGCAGTTTCATAGGCCTCCACAATATTCCGATTTAGATCGGCCAATTTATTAGTTTTTAATACTTAATCGTCATTATTCCGCATATTTTCCTTCAGCTTATAATCTTTAACTGAGCTGATTAATGAATCTCAGTTTCGGGTGCCTGTCTCTGTGGCCATCACTTTGGTTGAGTCCTGAGAAGGATTGTTAATGTTAACTTGTACCAGCCGTTTCTAATTTTTTAATGAGGTTCTTAAGCAACGTTTTCGATTACTGAGCCATTGGAAGGTAGCATCTCTACACAGAAAAGGTGTATTTATAGCTCCAAGAAGGCAGGAAGGAATCTCCGAAATAATGCTAGTTAGCCGTTGGTTTACTATTGATATGGAGATGGATCAAATCTGAGATAATCCTCTGCTTTCAAGAGATGCCACATCGCTAGTAACATCCGGCTCCTATATCATCAGTATAGTTTAGGTCATTATCATGCGACATAAACCTCAGGACCAGTCAGTAACTCCGCCAGCAGATGGTACAGAAAGATGAAGAAAAGCCTGTCTTAATTGTTCATCTTTGGGAGAACTCTGCTAAATTTGCACGAAAAAAAAAAAAAAATCAATGACTTGGATAATAAAATTAATTAAAGGGAATTGACGCCGAGATCACGGTCAAAGTGACTCGATCAGAATGAAACAAAATATGCAAAAAGTTCTGCAAGACTCACTGGTTCCCTTAGGAATCCATTTGACTTGCACTTTGTATTCGTATTATCTTTAATAAAATGAAAAGACCCCGGGGTAAGATTTTGAAATTACAGGAAGCTGATTAACTTGTATGACGAGTATAGAAAAATCTGATAGCAGTTAATGATACCATAATAAACAAACCAATTTTTTTTTGCATGACGAAATGAAGGCTTAACGAGACTGAGATGGAATTTTAATTCTTCTATGCTGATGTTACCGAGTCCACTCATAATGGAGAACGATGTAACTTTTTAACAGAAGAAAAGGAAATAATTATTCTGACGTTAGATTAAAACCTCCGAAACTTTACTGAATTATACTGACGTTCATTTAACAGTGTTGCTTCTTCTTTTTTTTTCAGTTAATGGCAAGAAATTATTGATATAAGCAGAAAATAACTGGTAATTAGAATAATAAATAATTGAACAGATAAGCTAAAAACAGGAAGTGCTTAAAAGAATGCTGTTCATAAACTCCCTTAATTTACTCCGTGTAAAAGCAGTTGTATGATAACCTACTATCCTTAATTTTGAGAAAAGTTAGATCAGTATTTTCAAACAAAACCACAAACAATTTTTGTCTGCTTCATAGTTGTGTATAGTGGTGACGTGCACATCAGTTGGACACGACATCTTATGAGCTGTTTTTCGTTCTCTTGACTTAAAAGAGCTCAAAACCAAACTAACGCTTTTCAATGAACCGATAATATTTTTATTTAATTAATCATTATGATTGGTATGTCAGCTTTGTAAATTGAACAATAAATATACATATATATGCTGAAGCTGTGTCTTACATTTGAATCTTCATAATCAGATCAAAAATCAAAGGCCACAATATCAAATATCGCAGATCACTATACCATTTTTTTTTCTGATTCACTGACGCAGACTTAGATTTGTGGCGCCAACACCCATAATATTGGTGGTCTACTAAATCACACTAAATGCAAATAACTTCTTTTGCGAGTTTTAATCAGAAAGTTGTGGGTATTGTGTTATATATATATATGAGTCAGTTTTTTGGACTTTCGGTAACCATAATGGCTGAGGTATTCTGCAAGAAAAATCGTTCCTAACACTCGATTACTGTGCAAGAACTTTTCGTGAATCAAGAACAATTCAAAATATTTATTTTTAAATAAAAGTCCACTTTAGACAGGGTCAAAGAGTTAACAACAATCTGTATATTCTTTTCCCAGAAAGAGATGTGTGCATAACATGTTTTGCCCACGCTTATTGACTGAACATATAAAAAAATGGTACGTCCAAAGTAATTTTCATACCGGTCAACCTGATATAAAAGTCTCTAGCTCCAATTTATTTTCTTCTATCTTATTTTATATCTAAGACTTCTGGTGTCATATGATGGACTATTAGTAAAAGAAGATTGCAAAAATATCGAATAAAATCGTTTCCTTACTGAAATGGAGCAAAACACTTTCCAACTCACTAGACGTCTTCTAAACTGATAACACCCTTTCGTTCTGTTATTGGATATAGTCTCCAGTTAGATTTTTTATTATGGTTTTATTTTAAAAGATTCCAAACCACTGTTTTATTGTAGACCATCAACTACTCCTGCATTATTTATACCTACCTACGTGCCCGTCGTTTTGGAGAATTATCGTCAGCTATAAAGAGTCGACTTTTCTCAGTGGTGCCTCGATTAATGTATTAAGCCATGGAATTAAACCGTTCACCTTAGTTCAAACCCCGAATCTGGCCAGGTCACTGGTTAACGACAGCTGTCACTAGATTTCGCTGCCACTGGTCTATTCTTTATATTTTAGTTATCTATAAAGAGACCAAACTAGAGTCGGTATTTGGCGAGTCTGGGAGTGATGCGATTTTAAGTCGATACCCAATAATTAAGAACTTTTACAAATACAGCGTTCTTCACAAAGTAGGAATTTACCAAAATTTCTAAATTGGGTATCTTAATGTCTGGCATTATAAGTTCGGAATTGCGCTGATAAAGCTGTCTATCGAGTGTTACAAGAGATTAATTTTTTTTTTAATCGAACGTCCTCAAACAGGCACAAAAGGGATGCGTGGAAATTTTGAGATTGTCTGGTTTTGTCTCCTGCAACTCTGGCATTTGTTTGCGAAAACAGCTGTAGGTTGTTGTTTTTTTACTTGTAGAAAGCGTTAAAGATTGGTTCTAATGTAAATACTATTTGAAGATCCTGACAAATTCGTCAAGATATCACGACCGGTTCAAACAGCTACAGAAAGAGAGGGGGGGAGAGTTTAACGCAAAAAGTCTGTCACAAACTTTCTTAAAGGGAGACAAACCTTCGGGCATTGTCACGGTCATCTTAATCAACCAAACATCGTGGCATAGATCCATTGCAGCGCTCTCACTATATTTGAACATCACTCCGGTTGCTGTCAGTAAAGCGATAAACTAACTATGTTACTTCGAATGCACATAAATTTTTTAAATCAGTTTTTCATGAATTTAGATGAGTCGCCTTAGCTTATTATTAAATGCTTCAGTTTTTTTTTTCTTCAGCTATTGAGTATATATAGTGTCGGAAAGCATAAACTGACACGTTAAATGTGTATAAATGAACATTCCAACCATGGCCATTACACTGACAGAAATGCAATTTCTTGTTCTTCCGACTGGCATGTACATCAACATGATTCATAGTAAATAGTTCGCATACACTCGTTTTCTTACATTATGAAAGAATTTCATGTTCACAAAAATTTAAGAACATATCAAACATATTCAAATTTTGTCAAAAAACCCCTGATTTTTAGAGATTACATGATCTCAGACTCATAAGCATCAATTACATCCTCGCTCATGCATAGAGTCCACAAGACGAATATAGCGGTCTATGCAGTTATCGGTCCAATCGACTAAATAATTTAAAACAATTGATACAAAATTTCTGGGCTTTTTTTTTATCTCAATAGCTTTACCAATATACGGTTTTATGGTTTCTTTATTAGATTTAAATCAGGGATTTTAGCCGGTCAGTTTAGAACTAGATTTCCTTTGATCTATGACATATTGCTTGATTATGGCTACCAAACGTTTTGGATCATTATCATTTTGGAAAATCCAGCTGAGAGGGGAAACATTATTTAGATTATGGTTATATTATAATAGTCAAAACATCTAAATAAACAAACTGATTTCCTGGATACTATGAATAAGGTCTTTCCCGCCTGGGAAGAAACAACCTTTTACCATAATGAACCCGACCTCACTTTTCATCGTTGGCTTGGTACACTTCAAATTGGATGCCTTACCGAATCTTTGTCACATATAAGTCCGACCACTTGATCTAAACCAGTGGAACTGTTATTCATCGGAATCCCCAGACCACATTTCCAAGGTCCATTGGAGATGGTCCTTGGCAAGAAGTCGAGCCCTTCGATTCTTCAAGACACGCACAATCATTTCTAAGTCACACAGCCGTCGCTGAACAGTTTTCACGGAGATCGGTGGGTTCTCCAAACTTCCTAAATTGTCAACCGGGGTCTTGTATCGGTCTATTTCGGATAGACGCTTAATTTTTCCGATTGGTCCGAGCATCCGTTTTTTTTGGACGGGAGGGTCTTGCCATTTCTATGCCGTTCGTAGTAACTATTCTTTTCTTCGTACAGCTTTCAGGCGAGAAAACGAGCCATTTTGCTGCACTCAACCCGCTTAGCAGTCGCGGAATATGGCAGTTCCTCTTTGCGCAACTCCACGATCCGACTTAGTTTCGTTAGAGTTAAACTAGATTTCATAACTCATTATAGAATGCTAAAATGGTTATGCATTAGTTTACTATATCCTATTAGTTGTCCCAAAAAAATCTCACACGTAAGCAGTTGACGTCGTCGTTCGTTCATAGCATTCAGTCGTAATGTAATAAAACCGACCGTTATTTGCCACCGGTCGTGTCTACGTATATGTCGGTGGAAATAACAAAACATTGTTTTTCTATTAGTGTAATGGCGGCTGTGAAAGGATATTTAGATTTACATATTTTAGGTGTCATTTTATGTTTGTCCTGGCATGGTTCTTGTCTTCCACTGTGTATATGTATACGTAATTATAAGAATTGTTAACCTGCTTGTTTAAAGAGAATGAATGCTTTACTCTGTTCTGTAATATATTCGAATGTAATTAAGTATTCTTTTTGCATATTTTGTACATAATTTGTCATTTAATAATAACAAAAGAGCTAAAAACAAACTCAATTATTCAGAAAATTTATTAATTCGTTTTGCATTTTATATGGGGGTTTCTTTCTATCGTTTTGCCGTCCTTTGATGGGTCGAAAAGACGAGAAGGTAGCAAACTAAAAATGTCTAAATATTACAAAGCTCGGACGTTTCAGAGAAATAATTTCGGTATACAAAGCGAGAATTCCCTTAAGAAAAGTTAATGGACGAACTTTTCTCGTGGTTAACCAGAAACTATCTCGATGACTGTCCACTTCATACCTTAAGCGACCCCGGTAGATCAGTGCAGCACACTAACAAGTTATGCGGGAACGGAAGGCCTCACATCTTCCCAACACAGATCTCCACATCCGTAGTTCATCCACACGATGCTCGTCGACACCCGCTCATTTTCCAAGGCAGCAGTTCAACAAAGCACCAGAGGAAAGAAACTTGCGTCGACTACTAACGACCGCTGGCACAGAGTCGAATAATCAGGGCCAAATCACTTTTACGCAAACAAAACCCCATAGAGCGTCCAAAATTGGTGAAGCGCATAACTTGCAATACGAGTGCCCGAGTAGTCAAGCGTCAGACCCCCCCCTTAGTGCGAGACAACAGTGAAGGACGATGGGCGATCAATTATGGTTCGGCACCAAGCTACATTGTCAAAATCACCGGCATCATGAAAAGGTCTACCACCATAATATTCTACCACACCATGGTGTTACATATGGACAAAAATTATTTGGTAAAATTTTTCGTATGCCAACGATGCCAAAGAGTTAGGGAATTTCGTAAGGGTTGCTTCGCCATGGAAAATCAAAAACCACTGCCGGTTATTAGATCGCCAGACATCAGTTCTATTAAAACTGCGTTATTGAAATAGCATTTTTACAAGAAAAAAGCGAAAACTTTCATAGCTTCGAAAACAAAGAATTCTTGCTGTAGTTTTAGATGCGAGGAAGCATAATTTAACATATTAATATTCAAGACTACCTGCTAATGCATTCCTGATATGTATAAGTCCTTATTTACAGTAAAGTTGGCTTTACATTCTTTTCCCTTACATATTTTGATCACGCCAGTGGAGACAGGTTTATATTTCTGGCGCATGACCTGTATACGCATGCGCGTGCACTGGAAGTAATTTTTCTCCAAGAAATGGGGCGCATTCTAAGTAATCAAATAAACGGTTAACTCGACTCTCTCCGCTCTCGGTGTTATCTAATTCTCACACACATTAACCCGAAATCTCGAAGCGCCAAATGTACAAGAGTCAGACAAGATATTAAATACAACATTAGTAGCGATACGATCGCTTGGTGCTTCCCGATTTGAAGCGCGACGATGTCTCAAACCAAAAACTTGTTTACGTTGTGAAGCAAACGGAAGTTAAAGATTTAAGACCGGAAACAGCCGATTAGAGCTGATGTTAGGTATTACAACGGGGTGAAATCATCTAAGGAATACCAGATCTCACTCGACCCCCGTTTACACGCTCAGTGCCCGTTTATCAGATGTTGCTTGGGTTTAGTTGCTTTTTAGCGAATTATCTAAAAAAAATTCCTGAACTGCGCAGATTCGGGCTAAATACTACAAATGGAAGAAGCGAAGTCTACAGTTATCTGTTTTTAAATTACCTTAACTTTTCTCAAAGTACGTAAAACAAACAGCAGCCTAGTTTGCCTGGTAAAAATAAGAGAAACAAATCGCACTGTCCAAACAATAAAAATAAATTAATTAAAAGATAGGTAAGTAAATAATTTTCGATCGCTTTTAAGATTCATTCTGCTGCTAGCGACGAAATTAATATTAGGTAAAGCTAATGAATGCTTCTGCTTAACCATGACGAACTTTACCAATAGTTTACATTTTGCAGCCATAGGCCAAAGTTTTAAATGACTCTAGAATTTTCTAATTTTTCCTAATAAAGTCTAAATAAACATGCTAGATTTGCATAATAATGTTAAATGGATGTATTGAAAAGCATACGGCTTTGTATTTTTCCAAAGAATTTATGGTTAATGATCCAGATTTTTAAAAATAATGGGACAATTTGAAATCTTCAACGACCTTCCTCTTTTGGCATTTAAACGACACTAAATAAAAGAAAGTAAGTATCTTAAAGATTACCTCTCCTTAAACAGATTACTTTACTTCCGGTGGACGTTCGTTCAGCTGTATCTCACAGAACATTAAATTTTAGTTTCGTTCTTGAGTTTGTATTATCAAAAAGTAAAAAAAAAAAAAAAAAAAAACCAAAAACGCTCCAAGCCTGATCTTTTATTATGGTTTTCATTTATAATTTATACCCTTCAACATTTTCCCTAAGTATTTTCTGGATTTTATTGCGCTATTAAAATTTGCATGCTAAGTGTTGACAGCAAGCAATTTGGTTTCCCTTTGAACTACAGTCGTTGACTGCCTTGGTTTCTGAAGTTGATATCCTAACAGCTAGTAGAAAGATTAAGAATATTGGCATGAGTTAACCGTGAGTGGAAAAGCGGCTTATGGGGTTTGCTGCTATTAATAAAAAAGAAAAAGAAAAATGTTACTTAAAGCGATTTTTTTTTAAAAATTCAGAGCGATTTTATATTTTGTGAAAAGCATGATATATTTCTTTAATTATAAAATTTACATTCTATTTTGTAATAAGTTTTAGAGAACAAAATATTCAATTTGAACATAGGTTACGTCAGTAGAGTTTTTCTTTTTAATCAGTGCCAAGATTCCAAAATAATTAACACTTTCACCGCAGACCACCTCGTTCCCGCTACCAAATTCAGCCGTTTTAACCAGTCCATCAGTGTGTAACTCATTCATGTGGATGGAGGAAAAACCCGAATAACAGTTTAAAATGGCAAAATGACTTTTACTTCTCTTAGAAAACGACATTTCTCCAAATTTGTGACAAATTTCAAACTGATAACGTGCCTGACAACGCCATTCGGTCGAAATTCCTCTACTATACGGCCCAGTACCATGTCATTCTGTTTGCACCATGATTGAATGCACTGACTCACTTCTGTTTTCATGGTCTATGGCGAACTCTGAGTTTCTTTCAAGTAGCTAAGCAGTTACGCGAGGTTGGTGAGACTTTGCTTATCCTTCTTCTTCCTGTAACTTTGATGAGATATAATACGACTTATTGTGCAGAAGCGTGTACGCAGGCTAATTGAAACTCGTCTATGGTGAAATCCTATATTCAATACACCTACGATTCGGTCTTCATCTGCCTGTTTTTCGCTCAGCATCATGGTAGAGGTTCAAAGCAACATTATACACAGTAAATCAATCTCTTTATCTGTTTTCGGTAACACATTTCCTCTGTGAACAAAGAGATTTTTAAATGACAACACAGATTTGTATGCAGTTCAGATTTTGTTAAATTGTGTAAATTTATTGGTAAAAATATTTGAGTAATTCTAAATCAAAATTACACAGGAAATAGTGTGCAGAACACATATACACGTAAGAAATCTAACGTTAAGCTGCTAGTAAAATTGCTACTTCAACATTATTTATGAATGAAAACAAAATATTTATGAATAAGTTTTAAAACGTTTAGTTTTGGCTGTATTAGGACATTTTAAAAGAAGTATTGTATTTAACCTTCCTATTCAACATTAAATTTTAAAAATTAAACAGTGTGATGATTAACGGATAAAAGTGTCATCTTTACCTGTTCTTCGTCAACTACTTTAAATCACCAACTAGAATTTGACCCTGTATGGTGATCCTATTGATTTCGCACTGCACAGTATTAATGTAATGTTCTTAAACGCATCAAGAAATCTGATGCAAAGGGCGATTACATAAGGCTTAGATCATCTTAAACATGTGGTTCGAAATCAGACTTTAAAAAAATGTTATTCTTGAAAGAAGAGAGCTCAAACATTTTTAGTCATTTACTATAACAAATACATGTGTATATTACGTATATTACGTGGATTAGTGATATTGATGGTCTATAAACATTTTGCTGTCGTAGATGAAAAAAACAAGCATTACAATATCTTGTGATCTCCAAGAAAACCTTTGTTTCATCACCTTTTAGGAAATTAATTCGGTAATCATTATGCACAAATTAAAATAATAAAATCAGAGGTTTAAATGGAAGGTTTTTCCCATGCAATTTAATGGCCAGTTAAAATCGTCTAAAATCTTGTTTATATGCTCGATATTTTATTGACCAATCGTAGTCTGGTCTGGATTGCCTGTTTCATCTTGTAGGTATAAACCGTGAAGATACGTATTTAAAAATTACTTTAGTGTATGTTCTTTATAGTGAACTTTCCTTCTTTTACTGGTTTTAATGGCTTTACCTTCTCTGCTTGTCAATAAAATATGTGAAAATTTTTATATGCAGGGATTTTTGTTTCCACCTTAAATTCTGATTCACTATCTCTGACTAATAATATAATGGTCATTATTTGAAAACGAGTTAAAATGTACATAGTGTACACTATTTTTGGCTTAAATGACTCTTTCTGTTCAGGTATCAAGACGATCTAAGAGATGCTTCCCTTCTATCGCAGAAGTATTATCTAAACAAACTATTCAAAATGTAGCAAAGATAAGGGAATACTTCCTTACTCTTCGAAATAACTTTCAGTATGAAAGCAAGTTAATTTGTTTTTCGTATTCACTCATATTCCTATTTAAAATAAACATATTAAAACGCAATTATTAAAACAATAACATATTTGTAAAAAAATCTTTTCAAAGCTTACATCGAAAGTCTTTTTGAAGGCTAAGAAATTTTCTCAGTTAACCGTACGTTGGTTTACATTTTTTCCTTATTGCTAATTAGTAGAATGGCAACACGACTGCACATCGGAAAGGCTAAAGTAGTTTTCTGTCGAAACCTCGAAATAGATTTCCCCTGAGATTCCTCGTAGTGCCAAATGAAAATTCATTATTATTTCATTTTATCTTGGTTTACATTCACTGATACTAGAGTTCAAGTTCTGGTATTCTAGTATTTATCCTTGATCATTTCCCTAAAATTATATCTGTATAATGTCTGATTGGTCATAATACAACTAAAATATTGTTTATATAATGTCAATAAACGTGTGATAGATACGTAACCAATAATCTCAGCTGTACCAGCTTATTAAATCGTATGTACGCTACTGGTCAATTTGCTACAAGTTCTCATATGCTGTCTTAAGGATATATAAATACAATGTTATTTATAAAAAATTGCCAATTACATTAATTGGACCTTCTGACATGCCAGCAGATTACAGTTTTTATTATATGAATAACTGGTCTTAATTATGATAATTCAAGGCATCTCGCGCAAATTTCTTCTGAGACTACAGTAATGCTATTTATGTTTATAATTTTTCTTTCTTTTTTATGGCTTAACTTATTTCCCAGGTAAATAATATCAGAAAATTATTTCTGCCATGATTTATTTGAAATAACCAGATAAAATGTTTTCATTTGGTTTGACATCACTTAACTTTTTTTGTTTTATTTTTCTGATTAGTGGAGACAGATTTCGCATATTTCCATTGGCGATTTTTGGGGGTGGAAGGTAAGTATTGGAACTTTAATAGTAAATCATTACCATTATCGCTAAATAATCAACTTAGGGTGATAATCCTTGTTATGCATTAGTGGTACAGATGTTTTATCAGATTTCATGCTATCTTGTTTATTTATTCATGTGTTTTTAATATATTCTAAAGATTTATTTTTAGTGCAAATCTAGAAGAAGGGTATATTATCTTCTGGGCCGATCGCATTACCCCCGGATCACCGGTACTCACAGCCTAACTATCACTGGACGAAATGTTATCTAGTTAAGCATCCATAAAAAAAACTAAAAAGTCATCTTTATGTAAGATTTACTTCGTATTGTAGCTAAAAGAGAGTATAATTTATGTAAGGCTGGTAATTTGATTAATTAATGAAATCAGCAAATAAATTAAAAAAACAAGTAAAGGTAGGTTTTGGTTTGGTCAATCACTTATTCCACCACGTTCATTGTGCTGTTAAAAGAAATGAAACATGAAAGACTGCAGAAAATTAAGGCTGGAAGATGATCATCACTGCATCATTAATCTGTGAAATAGATTACAATTTTAACTTGGAATTTATCTGATATCAGGTAAAAAAAGATAGCAAGTATCATAGGGGTCTGTTTGTTCTTTTATCAGTCATTAAAGATGAAGTGAAGATTTCAAATTCTTTAACATATCTTCGTGAAACGTGAATCTATAACCATTTTCTTAAGGGTTTTGTCATTTTTGGTGGGTATTTTTTTGTATTTTTTGAAGAATGATTCATATTCGGTGAAACTTTCGCTTCTTATTCTTTATGTTTACTTTCGGTTGCCATCAAAGGCGTCTGCCATCCTGGTTTGTCATACCTCTTGAAACTAAATCAAAACAGGAATCAGCGCCAGTTCCGCTTGGATGGACGCCAATGGCCGTGAAAATTACAACTGGGTTTTGCTTCCCTTTGCTCTCTCCCTCGACTTTTACACGGTGTAGTCCGACTTTTCGATTTAATGGAACACCGCACGCGGTTCCTGTGCCACAGGTAGTACCTTCTGTGGCGTAGACTGTTTCCATTGCCAGACAGACGGTGGTCGCCTGGCGGTTTTTACCGCTGGACCTCCCATTTCATCCTCTCTTCCCTGTCAGTGCTAAGCGAAATAAATTATTTGACAAACACAGCGGGTATGAGCAAAAATAGCGAAATCGGGTCCGTGCCAGGTTCCACTACATCTTGGCTGGAGCTTCTGGTATTGAATTTTACTGAAGTTCCTACGTCGTATGGAGAGGATACAATTAAAAACGAAACAGCCTATTAGGGGGGGAAAATGGTCTGGGATTTTATGGACGGGATAAAAGTAAAACTCAAATTTAAATCATATTATGCCTGGAATTCCCTAATATTGATTCCAATAGGAATTAACAAAAAAATGGTTTGGGATTTTATGGACGGGATAAAAGTAAAACTCAAATTTAAATCATATTATGCCTGGAATTCCCTATTATTGATTCCAAGAGGAATTAGCAAAAAAAATGGTCTGGGATTTTATGGACGGGATAAAAGTAAAACTCAAATTTAAATCATATTATGCCTGGAATTCCCTAATATTGATTCCAAGAGGAATTAGCAAAAAAATGGTCTGGGATTTTATGGACGGGATAAAAGTAAAACTCAAATTTAAATCATATTATGCCTGGAATTCCCTAATATTGATTCCAAGAGGAATTAACAAAAAAATGGTTTGGGATTTTATGGACGGGATAAAAGTAAAACTCAAATTTAAATCATATTATGCCTGGAATTCCCTAATATTGATTCCAAGGGGAATTAACAAAAAAATGGTTTGGGATTTTATGGACGGGATAAAAGTAAAACTCAAATTTAAATCATATTATGCCTGGAATTCCCTATTATTGATTCCAAGAGGAATTAGCAAAAAAAATGGTCTGGGATTTTATGGACGGGATAAATGTAAAACTCAAATTTAAATCATATTATGCCTGGAATTCCCTAATATTGATTCCAATAGGAATTAACAAAAAAATGGTTTGGGATTTTATGGACGGGATAAAAGTAAAACTCAAATTTAAATCATATTATGCCTGGAATTCCCTATTATTGATTCCAAGAGGAATTAGCAAAAAAATGGTCTGGGATTTTATGGACGGGATAAATGTAAAACTCAAATTTAAATCATATTATGCCTGGAATTCCCTAATATTGATTCCAAGAGGAATTAGCAAAAAAATGGTCTGGGATTTTATGGACGGAATAAAAGTAAAACTCAAATTTAAATCATATTATGCCTGGAATTCCCTAATATTGATTCCAATAGGAATTAACAAAAAAATGGTTTGGGATTTTATGGACGGGATAAAAGTAAAACTCAAATTTAAATCATATTATGCCTGGAATTCCCTAATATTGATTCCAAGAGGAATTAGCAAAAAAATGGTCTGGGATTTTATGGACGGGATAAAAGTAAAACTCAAATTTAAATCATATTATGCCTGGAATTCCCTAATATTGATTCCAAGAGGAATTAACAAAAAAATGGTTTGGGATTTTATGGACGGGATAAAAGTAAAACTCAAATTTAAATCATATTATGCCTGGAATTCCCTAATATTGATTCCAAGGGGAATTAGCAAAAAAATGGTCTGGGATTTTATGGACGGGATAAATGTAAAACTCAAATTTAAATCATATTATGCCTGGAATTCCCTAATATTGATTCCAATAGGAATTAACAAAAAAATGGTTGGGATTTTATGGACGGGATAAAAGTAAAACTCAAATTTAAATCATATTATGCCTGGAATTCCCTATTATTGATTCCAAGAGGAATTAGCAAAAAAATGGTCTGGGATTTTATGGACGGGATAAATGTAAAACTCAAATTTAAATCATATTATGCCTGGAATTCCCTAATATTGATTCCAAGAGGAATTAGCAAAAAAAATGGTCTGGGATTTTATGGACGGAATAAAAGTAAAACTCAAATTTAAATCATATTATGCCTGGAATTCCCTAATATTGATTCCAATAGGAATTAACAAAAAAATGGTTTGGGATTTTATGGACGGGATAAAAGTAAAACTCAAATTTAAATCATATTATGCCTGGAATTCCCTAATATTGATTCCAAGAGGAATTAGCAAAAAAAAAAAATTAATAAATAATGTCTTTAATAAAACTTAAGTCGTTATATCACTACATGCTGTGCTATACCAAAGATTTCTGTTTGTGTAAATATCTTTTACATTTTGTCTCATATAAACGTTTATGAGCAGATATCAGTAAACATCATGCGAAGTTTATCTTTACGTGTTGACCGGCTCAGTAAACACGCAATTCTTTCTTTTATCGCCAGAGAATTAAAAAGTCAGTTTTGACGTATAATTTAGGTAAATGATAATGTATTAATGGTTATTGTATCACTTGTGGCAGAGGACGTGGAATTTCCTAGTCACTACAAACGACTGCGGAGGCAAACACTGATGTATTATCATCGGCAACAAGACAAAACAGGGAGAAATTAGTCAATAGAAGAAAACCATTAAACATGGAATGCTCAGGTTTCGTTTACAAAAATCTATTTAAAAGGTTTACCAGTAGATTAAAGCAAACTTTAAATAATCTTCAGCATTACCAGCGCTTATTTCGTTTTCGATCGCAGACAAGCAGCGATTGCAGTCTGATGAAGCAAAAATAATATCCAGTCTTCTTCACTTGATGTTGCCGAGGCGGTAACTCTGGCTGTTAACCAATCTCTTCTGCCTCAGGACAGTTTGTGAGTTAACCCGTGGTGGCCATTAATGGTCGACTGTCCACCCTCGATGTTAGTGCTTGTTTTAACCACATTAACGAAATCATTAACAGATGAAAACCGTCTTGTCCTAACTTATTAACACTGATTAAAATTTCCATGTCCCCGCAATTCAGATAGATGAGTTAACCTTTTAGATTATTTGCAAAGCTTTTTTTTTAAATTGTCCTAGAATGTTATAGGATCAGATAATTTACACGAGCGATATCCTTGATACTATTTATTTTTTTTGTAAGTATAAATACCTATCTCCAGAAGCAGTTCTGATAGTGGAGAGGTGAGATATTAGGATCATGATGCTTCCCATTTCATTAAAGAGTGAACTAGCTGGAAGAAAGCAACATCCATGTATCTATGACATTACGTAATATCGTGGCAGACGTACAATCACGATCAACGGTGCAAAAGTAACGCAAAACCCGTTATTAATTTAACAAATTACACCACTGATAGGTTCCAGATATATCATGAAACTTTAAAAATGCTTATTTTATTTATACTCGAGATTCTGCTGTAATTTTATAGTAGTAAGTCGTAGTGTAAAATTACGGCGAATTTCTCACGGCTGCGTTAAAGCTGAGGTCCCCTATTAACTGACACAACGATGATTCGTCCAAGTAGTGTCAACGAAGTAAACTACAAATGGCATGGACCGACCACCATTATCCATCACTTACACCGGCACAATATGTTCTATACTAGATACCATTGCCTTGCTCACTTTAGCAAAATAAAATTTAAAGTGCGCTGAGCTGAAGGTTATAGTTTCCATTAATTCTTGAAGTGATTATTAATTCTGTCTTACTCTTAATTCAACTCCTACTCGTCCTCCAGTATCAGATGCAATCATAATCATGGCGAGTTCATAGACTTAAAAATCGACAGAAGATCCTGGTAAATTACCTGATTTTATTTAGATCGCCCCCCAAAAGACCTCATTCAGTTGACATACATAATTCTCAGAAATGTCTGATGTTCGGAAATCTGTCGTTTACTAAAAAACAAATTCTAATAAAAATAACTAATCTAGATTACTTCCATCGATCTCAAACTTCATTTCATTCTAGTTCAACCTTAAGGGTTATTTTTTCGTAGATGTCATCTTTAATGTGTCGGACCCATACCACTGTTATCCCTATCAACAGTATCCAGTACATTTTCACCTAGGTGTTTCTTGTGTTTCTGCTCTGACCGTTCTGAACATCATATTATCTATTAAATGCTTCAGGCATTAACATTTTAAAAGCCTTTAAAAAAACAATCTTATATAAATCTACATATTTACGTTTGTTGATATATTTATACTTTAGTCTGAGGAAAAAAAACAATTACTTGTTTGTCAAATATGTAAAGTTCATGTAAGTGTAATTATTTTCCCCAAAAATCTTCATAAAATTCTTCATCCTCATCTACATTATTTCTTTTTAAAATGTACGGTAAAGATGGAAATTTGCGCTTCTCTGTGAGTGCATTTAAATTAGCTTAATCCCCTATAACGTACCGATAACAAAATTAAAGAATTTTTATATTAATATCATTTTACCAAAGTCAAGGATTTGTAAAGAGAAAATTGAAACAACGCAAGTTCGTTTAAAGGAGATACTTCGTAAATCGTATTTCTGCAATTACAAGCATTAACAGAGCATTTAGATCAGAGGTCTTCAAAGTGGGGGTCGCGACCCCCAAGGGAGTCGCGTAACCATAGAAAGGGGGTCGCCAAAATTATAATTATGGAATTTTTTTTATAATATTCAACATTGTTTTTTTACTAATTTAACAACAAACACATCAATTTTCAATATAAATTGACAATCGTTTTAATTTAAATGGTATTGTTAAACTTCATCAAGAAAGCAAAATAATATGATATTTCATTATAACTTACCTTAACGATTCCTCTTCTTTTGTTTTATTTCTCACCTTCACTTATAAACTATGCATTACAATTTTTAATACGATCATGTCTCGCTCATCATTTTTTATTTTAAGATAAATCGACGATGGATAAGTGGCTGATAAACAAGAGAAAAACCTCTGATGATTTGAGTGATGCCGGTACGATGGCAACCGGTGTAACAAGTTCTAAAGCGGAAGCAAAAGAGAATAAGCTTTTTTATGTGAAAAAAAGAAAGTACAACGAAACTTATTTACAATTTGGATTCACTTTCATTGAAATAAATAATGAGCAGCGCCCAATGTGTGTGGTTTGCAGTGAGCACTTAGCAAGCGAAAGCATGAGGCCTGCAAAATTGAAAAGGCATCTCGAAACTAAACATCCTTCTTGTGTTAACAAACCCGTGGAGTATTTTGAAAGGTTGTTGCAATCTACAAGAAAACAACAATCAAATATTGAAGCGCATTCTGTAACAAATTTAAAATATTTGCGGGCATCGTATGAAGCATCTTTTTTGATTGCAAAGGCTAAAAAACCGTTTACAATTGGAGAAGAGCTTGTTCTTCCAATAGCCATCAGAATGACCGAAATTCTCATCGGACAAAAATATGCAAACGAATTAAAAAAATTCCTATGGCTGACACCACAGTGAGCAGAAGAATTTCGAAAATTAGCGAGGACTTACATGAACAATTACTAGAAAGAATTAAAGAAAATTCAAAATTCGCAATTCAATTGGATGAGACAACGGATATCACAAACATGGCACAATTATTAGTGTATGTAAGGTATTGCTACCACAATGATCTTCATGAAGATTTACTTTTTTGCAAGCCGTTGGAAGCACACGCTACAGGTGGGGCAATGTTTCAAAAAGTAGACGAATTTTTTGAAGAAGTCGGATTAAAATGGGCTGACTGTGTTGGAGTTTGCACAGATGGTGCAGCCGCAATGACAGGAAGAATGTTGGTTTCCACAGTAAAGTCAGATCCGTTTGTAAAAAGGAAGTAACCTTCACTCATTGCATGATTCATCGGGAGGTGCTAGCAACAAAAAAAATTAGCGAAGAATTGTGTGAAGTGCTACAAGATTCAGTGAAAATAATCAATTACATTAAATCCCGTGCTCTTAATACTCGACTCTTTACGAATTTTTGCAAAGAAATGGGCTCAGAATTTGAATCTTTGCTGCTCCACACGGATATTAGATGGCTTTCAAGAGGTCGAGCTTTAAGAAGGCTACTGACATTAAAAAATGAAGTCATGTTATTTTTATCAAGTAAT
Source organism: Nautilus pompilius (assembly GCA_018389105.1). Classification (NCBI taxonomy): domain Eukaryota; kingdom Metazoa; phylum Mollusca; class Cephalopoda; order Nautilida; family Nautilidae; genus Nautilus; species Nautilus pompilius. Next base: position 147,850 of record JACATO010001106.1, read on the forward strand.
AACTCGGATTTGGTAAGATACTTTCACAATGAAGACTGGGTTTCTAAACTTTGTTATTTATCAGATATTCTTGACAAGCTTAATGAACTCAACATATCATTGCAAGGTGCAAACACAAATATTTTTACATTAACTTCGAAAATTCAAGGTTTCATTAAAAAAACTAATGTTTGGTTGATTAATGTGAAAAGAAACATATACGAAATGTTTCCATGTTTGGAAGAGTTCATAACCAAAAACGCACTAAGTTTTGAAAAAGTTAAACCAGTGATAATCGCTCATTTAGTAAGTTTAGCAGAAAATTTCAAAAAGTATTTTCTCAAAGCATCAGACATGAGCCAATTTGCTTGGATTCAAAATCCATTTGATGTTGAGGTCGAAAAAGTGAGTAATCTTACAGTAAAGGCGCAGGAAGAATTGGCAGAACTTTCTTCTGATTCTTCTTTAAAAATCACGTTCGCTAAAATGAGTCTCATATCGTTTTGGTCTGGTCTTGATTCAGAATATTCGAACTTATCTCAGCTTGCAATAAACACTCTTCTACCTTTTGCATCGACTTATTTATGCGAAAGTGCTTTTTCGGCATTAACTAACCTAAAAACAAAACATCGAGCAAATTTGAAATGTCTCGAAACCGTACTAAGACCAGCTTTGACAAAGTTAGAGCCTAGATTTGATCTTTTATGCAAAAAAATGCAATCGCATCAATCTCATTGATTCAAATGAAATGATATAATCTTAATAATGATATATGATTTTAACTGCTATTATCTTTCATAACCCCTTATTTTTTCGTACATATGCTTATTTCTATCGTGCTTTTTTCTGTGAATTCTTTTATAAATAAATAAAAAAAGTAAAATATATTTTATTTCATGTTTAGCTTATGTTGATTTTTCGAAGCAATAAACTTTTTCGCTGCATTAACTTATTTTTTATTTATAAAAAATTTTGGTGGGTCACGAAAAAAAATTTTTTCCAAAAAGGGGTCGCGACAAAAAAAGTTTGAAGAGCACTGATTTAGATGAATGGTTCTCTTAGTTCGATATTTAAAGATTCCAAACCGAAAAAAGTTCCAAGTCTGATCTTTAAAAGGTATTACAGTAATTGGAAAAAAAATCAAATTAACGAAGTTAAGTAACCTTATAGTGTTCACTTACTGCTGAGAAATGCAATAATGGATAGTGTCAATCCACTCAAGATGAGATCGCCTGTAACATATAATCGTGTATAATGTTATTTTTTTCTTTTCTAATAATTAATTATTTAAAAAACATTTATAAATAGCAAATATTATTTTAGGATTGCATCGATATTTTTTATATAAAATTACTTATTTTGAGGTCATAATAATTAACAAAAAATGTTTCCCTCAAAACTATATAAAAACAATTATTACTACGTTTTAAGTCATTTCCTTTGTCTTGTCAATTGTATTTCTTTATAGCACCTCTATTAACCTGAAGCCAAGAAAATGAGTGCTCTTAACTGCCAGTCTTGGAAATTTCAGAAAGAAACAAAACTTTTAAGCAAAGCACCGTGGGTAACATTAGGTTATATATTTGCGTAGCAGTTCTTTAATAAAACTTCGTAAATTTTATAGTCGCTTGGTATCTGAGCAGTAAACGGTTAAAATTCCATTGCTTCGTCATTAATTGGAAAATCAATATTTAAAAAACGTTATAAGGCGCTGCAAATGAGAATGGCTTTCAATGCAATATCACCCTGTTTAGTTTCTTGGATTGTTCATTGTGTGCTTGTGGTCAACGGTTAAATAAATTGATGCACTTATTGTTTATTGTCTAGCTGACAGAAATATGGAAGCGTCTTATAAATGAATTATCATCGAAGCTAAATTAAGGCAAAAAATGCCATAATATGTGAAAGCGTTAGTCTATTTTTAAATGGGAAAATAGCCAAAGTATTTGTGTGTTTTGCGTGATATACGGTAAAATTTACAATTTTATGAAGGCATCCATTAAAAAAGGTAAAACTGTCGAAGTGTAACTGATTACGAGATTTCATATCTATATCGGCATTAAGTTGAGTCGGAAGTCGGTCATCCATTGGAAGGTGGGTAACTGCGGACATGATTTGAAATCTATAAGAATTTCTGTCTAAGAACGAATCTGTTGTAGAAACAAATCATTTAAATTTAATAGTTTTACTCGCGTTTTGAACAGTTTATCATCTTTGACATGTTAGCTTATATTGCATTTAATCGAAAAAAAATTAAGATGGCAACCATTTGCAAAATTTTTCCGTGTTTTTTTCATTGTTTTTTTAAAAGCACATATCAGCTGTTTTCTAACTAACCTAAAACTTTTGGTCACTGGTCATATTGGCCCCACCAGCACAGTTACCTCCCATCTACACTCTACTCAGTCAACCAATCAGAAATAAAGTCTTTCTACAATATCACACGCAGCTGCAGAAAACATTTAAATAATAAATACATGAAAATTTGAAATTTGAAAAGGTGTGCCGATCTAATAACTAAATTTTGAAATTTTAATTCATTATTAGCTTAGGTTGCAGTAAAAATCTGTAAAGTTTATCGTACTTAAGAGGTGTACTGCAGACTCGCCATGCATCAGCGTTACTCTGGTTTCGATAAGTTCGCAGAGTGGATCGAAGTCCCCATCGATGCTAATCACTAATGGCTTTGTTATTTACTTGGAAAATGTACGCCGACCGCGGGTTTAATCTTCTGGCGTTTTTCAGTGGAGAAGCAGTCTACTAATGGATTGCGTCAATCCAGCTAAATGTTTTAGTAAATATTAATTTGGATTGATTAGTTCCTGGAAAACCACGAATGGTAATGCAAACACAAGCTTATTTTGGTCCTGGAATATTGGCAAGAGAGTTTCGGATTATAGCTACAAAATATTCATCATTCAGATAACCTCGAGTTAACTCAAGCAAGTATTTGGCCTGGTGTTTATTTAATTAAAAGCCAAAAATTACTTTAAGCCACAATGCATTAAAGTTAAGGTCTCATCTAAAATTTACATATTTATGCACCAAATATCGTTTCATCAAAATAAATAAACATGTTTCAATTTGAGGAAATTCTACAAACCATGAACGGTAGTAAAATATACAGATAAAACCTGACGTGTACACGAGAACGAAACGTTTGAATGCATTTATTCCATCTTTCGTGAAGAGCATAACGAACCAAAAGACTATGTCTGCATGGCATCAAATATTCAGTAAATGTTATCTACATATCGATTTTTGATTATTAATGTCAGTGATTAAAGATGAGGAAATTATGAAATTTTTGCTCAATGCTATTGATATTAACTAAACGTAACTCAAACTATTTTAAAGTAAATATAGAATGCATGACAACATTTACAAGTTTTAATTGCGCTACATTTAAATTTACGTAGCACCTTTTTAAAGTAAAAGTAAAAATGAAATGCGGCATTAATTGTAGCTTTAATTTCTCATTTAAAACCAGTATTTCGTCATTCAGCAGCATGAAATTTTTAGTTACTTTGCTTATCTTATGTACGTACAATTGCAAATCTTCGCTAATCTATTCCTGTTTTGCAATAGATTTTTGGAAAAATTGTTTACTCAGCCAGTCTGGAAAACCAAGATCATCATCATAAGTAAGACACTAAATTGCAACTCCATAAAAGAGACTCTTTTGGGAAATTTAATTTTAAAATCTTAGTGAAGAGTGGACTTTCAGAGCCAATACAATGCTGTAAATAGTTAATGAAACTAATAGAAACTTACTTTTCTCGGGTAAATTAGTAACCAGAATTATTGCGTCACCAAATATAACTCTTATTTTTATCTATATGTGGTAATACTATAACTAATGAATTGTTTCAACATTTTTGTTTCTTATTATTTATGTACCGATTTCCTTTGTCAAGATAGTCAAAACAATATATCAAGGGCGCAAATATGAAATCGACTGTAACTTTTTGTCCTGTGTTGAATCTCCACTATACAGGGTTATTCAAAAAGAATGAACCAATTTCATGATGCAATACTTCAGTTCTCATGCATCGTCATGGGATGAGTCAGTGACCATTTGAAAGAGGAGTTTTATAAGTTTTGATTAGCTTCACAGGGGGCGCTGTAATTGCGTCGTTTCTCCGGCAACATTCAATTGTTTGTTTACCCTCAGAATGGCGAGTCCTCAGCAAAAGGCGTTCTGCGTTCTCGAGTTTGTGAAAACAAAATCGGTTGTCACGGTGCAGCGTGATTTTTTATTATGGGGATATGTTAAAGATCGTGTTTATGATCCACCGCTACCCACTAACCTCGATGACCTTAAACATCGAATAACAACAGCGATCAACTCAGTGGATCGTGATATGCTGATACGCGTCTGGGAGGAATTCTCTTATCGCATTGATGTTGCCCGTGCTGCAGGTGGTGGCCGCATTGAACACTTGTAAGACAGGAAATAAAACGTGATTGTGAGTAGAATACTTGTGACTTAGCTGGAGTCTTCTATTGCTTTTTCTTATTAAAATATTGCGTAATGAAATCGGTTCATTCTTTTTGAATAACACTATACGAATGCAATGAGGATGTTTATTAGATTACTAGGGAGAAACTGTATAACAAAACAGCGCTTAATTGGTTTATTAAGCTAAAAGTGATTGTCTTACATTGAAGCGCATCATCAAAACTCGGTAATTTGGAAAAACAAGGTGATACAATAATCTGAACCATTCTCCATGTTCTTGGTTTATAGAAATCTTGGAAAATTTAGAAAAGTTCTTACAGATTATTACCAATGGAAATCTTAAAAGAGTAAGATTTTTTCTTAATTAAGCCAATATAATACAGGAGGTAATTAAATTAACTTTTAGAAATACCTCTTCAAAAAGCAATTTAAAATGTCTTTCTTATATAAGTTTTCCACATCTTGAATGTGCTGGGCAGGTTTGAGATCCATACTTAAAAAAAAAATTATTGAATTAGTATAGAAAATTTTGCGTACATTGTCTAGAATTCTTTCGTGTATCAAGCATTTAGAGTATGCGGGAGAACTGAAATTATTTTATATCTTTAGTTCTTATTTCAGATTTTAGAAAACGTTTGACAAAAGATTTGAAAATTTGAGTTTAGTTATCTTATTAGAATGCGGAAGAAAGCCATCGATGTGTGTACACATAAGGAGCCAAGAAAGAACAGACAGATCCCATCTTTACCTACTTCGACTATCGCCGCCCGCATGTTATTCCATTAATTTAAAATTCTCTTTTCAAAACCTATTCTCTAACATGACCCATGCTGCAGATAGTTTGTAATTACCATTTCCATCATTCGTAACTGTAGATAAACGTAATGATTTAACAGTCCACGTGATCAGAAGCCGTTATTTTCAAACCATAAATTACTTATGGAGTGAAATTCAATAACGTTAAATGCACGAAGCACTAAAAGATGGTATAATTTGCTTCATACGTATACTGCATACGTTAATAAGTGATTGAGGGCCCAGGTTACAGCTTGCAGCTTTAAATACGAGTTGAATATTAAATTTTTAAGGCAATCTTTAAAAAAGAATAAGATAATATACTGATGCAAGTTACGAGGGACGTACAACTTAAACTCAGCTGAAGTAGCTCTCGCCGTAATGGCGCCTTGCCGGGTTCCCTTTTAGCGCCCCTAGTGCCCGTGTAGTTTGTAAGGAAGAAAACACAAACACTGAGTCCACACGATGGTTTCAACAAACTATCAGATGCGTAAAAGAAATAATTAATTAAATTTTATTTGTATCAGTACTTCAGAGGTTGTGTTGTATCTTTTCGCTTTTCAGAAAAGATGCCCCAAAACCAGTGACGTCACAGCCCACAGCGGAGTAACACATTTTACCTTCACCGAAATTCGGCGCGTATCCAATCGCCACACTCCGCCACACACATCCCAATATCGAACAAATCTCGTTTGCGGTCTTTTTTGACAGGAGAGTTATGGCGTTGCTCATGGATGTTTGAGGAGTACTTTCAGTTTAGATTTGATCATGTTTTTCTGAATTTTGCGTTATAGGTAGATTATTGAAGCGAACTTCTTTGGTTTTGAAGTAAAACAAGTTTTCTTTTTCTAAGCTCATTAAACTTATGCTAAGCGAGTATTTAAAAAAAAATAATGTTAAAATCACAAGTCAGATTCTGAAGGCATCAGTGGCTGATTACCGGTTCCTTCTCCCTTTTCTTTACTACTCAACTGCATAGGTTATCTTTAGCCACCCTGTTTCCTTCCACATCTAGAAATAACGAGAAATAGTCCTGTTTTGGGTGGGGCACACGTAGTGAAGGTTCCGCAGGGTGGCATGAACCGTATCCGGGTGACTCGAAAATCAAAACAGAGTTATCCGCGAAGATCTTTTTATCCGACTTCTATTTTTCTGGAGCGTAGGATCAGTCCGAACTATGGAAATGCCGTCCATTTCTTACACAAACAGAGCTGAACGTTCGGAGACGGCCAAACTTGGCCCTGACATTCCTGGTCATTCTGAACTCTCGGCCCGCGCCGAATCTACTCCAGTAAAGCTTCTGCATTCTCATCACTGTCGGATATCGCAATAAGCAGGTTTTATGTATCGAATTACCTGCCTCCAAAAGTCTGCGCAGGTTTTCTCGGAAAAATAAACGAGAAAGTCGCGAAGCGGCATAAACACCCAATTAACGGCTGTCTGAGAAGGATTTGCCTTCTCCAGAAAGCTAATTCAAATATTTGATAATTCCAAAAGCGTTTCTCGCGTTACCCGCTGGCCATGGACTTTGTTTGCAGTTCATTATGTTAACGTTTACCTATCCAGTGCTTGTTCGAATTCGCCATCTCGCTTGGTTTCCTTCTTCGATCCTTCCTCGCTAACTAGCTATAAATGGATTTAATCGGTGGCGTCAGCGGGTAACCAATGTTTTTGCGAGACAATCGCCTGTTGATGTTGATATTCGTTCTGACTGGTGGAAGATCGATCTGGAGGAGGATTTGTGGAGCGAATCGTAACGTCCTGGTTGTTGTGGCGGTATAGACGTGCAGGGGGGGGAGATATTCGTGACCGTTGTTTCGGAACGAACATATCCCTGACAGCGGCTCTCAAAAGGAAAATTTGGACAGCAGCAAGGTTTCTTGATAACTGCAGCGGATTGGATGTCTGGCAACCAAACCTGGAACCCCCGGTAACCTAAGATACTTATTAGAATTTTTTTGTGGCAAGAAATTCCTCTTGAAAAATGAGCTCTGCAGAATGTCACAGTGAATTAATTGCTTTGGCGCTTGCACCACCGTCTTTCGAGACCGCCAGTTGCTCACTTCCTCTCATGTATATCGCATAATTTTTTTTTATTTTACATCTTTTTATTATTAAAATAAAGAATACACCTTAGTCAGGCGACAGCTATGTATTTTCTGGTGACACATCCGCTATATTCATCCCAAAAATACGCATAACATCAGAAAAGACGGGAAATTCCTCTTGTCTCCCCTTTAACTTTTCACACCTTTGTCCACTATGGACTTCATAAACTAAGAGCGTCAAAATAAAAGCATAAAACCGACTAGGAATAAATATTACGCCTACTAAATTCACCGCACCCCAGCTAAAATAAAAAACTACATACAGTTTAAAATAAACAGCTGTTTTAATTATTTTCTTAACGTTCACAGAACGCGAACATATCAGGAACCGCCACGAGTATGCGGAAGATATAACGTTACCATAACTGTTCTTGCATCCATTGTGTCCATGCATTCTTAAACTTAACAGAACCTGTTCTTTCATTAAAACCGAGCGCTCATGATTCAGACACATCTGCGTATTCCAATTTCTTTGTGCTTAAGTTGATATTCGAAGTAAGTCACTGGACAAAATCTTGACCTTAATGTATTAGTAGTTGTGTGAAGTTTCCGAACAACACAATTTTAACAAACTGTATATTCCTAGACTTTGTTATTCGTTTTCATTTGTAAAAATTTCCAATAACAACAAATTATCAAAAAAAAATTCAAAATAATAGATTAATTACCCTTATCAAGATATTTTGAAAGCGCCATTTATATAACCGAGCGATTTTGAAATAGGTGTGGAAAGAGGCGAAATGTTAGAATCTATAATGACACTATATAGCACCCCTCGCACAGGTATGACATGCACCCAGATGCAAAGTGGTACTGTGCACATCTATGATGCAGACTAAACTGTAAACTGCTTTGTTTGTCCCTTACTGAATCAGATCAAATCATAAAAGAGTAACTTAAAAATGATATAAGTAATTTTTAAATATTTTTACCACGTTTCAGAAAAAATACAAAATTAGCCAAATTAACTTTTTTCATTGATGCTTCAGTTTTAATGAAGAAAGTCCTATTTTTCTTCACGTTCCGTTCTCTTGTTACAAAATTCACCGTCTACCATCAGTTGAAAATGCATTTAAGAACAGTAAAGTTATTTCACATTGTTGTTTATTGCGGAACTATTGTTTATTGTATACCGTAAGTCCGGTGACAGAATTTTCCTGTAATTTCGTGTAACTTTGATCATTTTTAAAATCCAGTTGTGGTAGTTAAGAATTCAGTTGGGGTTTCTTTTAAATATACGAGAAAGAACTACATCGCTTTTTACCACACCACAGATTTTTAAAAAGTGTGTGTGTTTTCTTTTCGTCAGCGTTTAGTGTTAATACTGAGACAGACAGAAATAATTTTTGAATTAGTAGCCGGACTTACCTCAAAACAAAAGCTCTGAACAATTGGATAGCAGCACAAATGAGGAATACTGCCTTATACGAAACAATTGGATAGCAGCACAAATGAGGAATACTGCCTTATACGAATCTACAAGTCTTTGGAAGAACCCGTGTGCTGGGAATTTCCGGCGCGCCATTCAGTATTCTTGGTTAATATCTGGTATCGGTGATTTTATTGTTTTTCATGTCAGTCAATAAAAACCGAGTAAAAATTCATTTTTATTCCACAAAATAAAGAAATATTAATAATAAATGTGTGTAATGCGTACGTGCATGAATTTATTTTAAAATTATTATTAATGTTAGAAATAAATCATTAAAAGTGTTTTTGAAAAAATTGTTTAGATACCAAACAAAGATCTGAAGTTATCTTCCAAGTCAAACTTTTCATAGCATCAGATTCCTGGACAGTTTTTCTTGATTTAATCGTTGCGATATTTTCAAACACTTTGTTGTTATTTTTGTCTTTCAAATTGCTGCTGTGTAATTAATTAAACTCCCCAACCTTTTTTTTTTTCTTTATCAAAAATAACAGAAATTAATACAAAAGACTGAAATTAAATAAACAATAATTCTTAATTTTTTTCCTAATGTCGATGGAACAAATTAATCGATTCCAGGTTAAAAGAAAACAGAAAACGTTATTTCCCATTATGTAGCAGTTTAGTTGCTTCAAATTATTTTCGAACAATAAAACGGAATTGGTATTACAGAAGGGGGTTATGGTGATCTGTCGTTAATAGTTTGATACATTATTCACGATAGTTTGATCTTTCCATCTAGAGTCTTTATTTTATTCATAGCATTGTTCAATCAATTCCGTGCGGAAGTTTGGCTTTAACCAGATTAAACCAAACAGTTTGAAAACCAAGCCACCAGCAGCTGTCTACTTGCTCTGTTGTCAGAACTGCTAGAAAACCACGTGTGAGATCGGGAAGAAATGAACATATTATTCAGCATCCATACTACACCACAGTTTAACTTGATCGAGCACAAAATTTTCAGAAATCGCTCTAGCATATCTCTGATCGCTCTTCTTCATCAACCGGCCACTGTTGTTGTTTTTTGTTTTCCTTAAAATTTAAAAATGAAGAGTTCTAGAAGAGTTTTTTCTGGCAGATGCGGTGGTGGTAACTTCTTTCCGGTTTGCACTCTGTACCTACGCGTAACGTTATGATAACCGCAGTGCCAATATTTACTACGTAGAATATGTCTCTCAGTCACCCATTAGGGGACCTATGATTCTTGGCCCTGGGCCCGAACACTAGACCAGTAGTCTCTTTGTTGTCCGCGACTGGTCAAAGCGGGCTTTGCAACTTACAGAAGGAAGAACGAATGTTTTAAATCAGTCTACTTTAAGGAAACTTGTTTGTCTACTATTGCCTTTTCAAATATTTGGTCTGGCTTTTTATTAACGAGAATGATGATCACTAATCAGTTCTCTCTGGATAAGAAAACCAAAATAAGATAGTGTTTCGTCCCTGGTTCCAATAAAACTCGGCTGGATCTTGTCAAAGAGCGGTTATATCAATTAGATTTAATCGCCGCTAGTCCAATTCGAAATTTAGCTAGATCGAGATATAATCTCTTGTTTAGATAGGTTCTGAGAGAATCTCAGGATACCAAAATACAGGATATCTCTTTGGGCACTGTTTTCCAGCTTGACCAGCAATCGTTCGCTTGGAAAGAAGACCAGGTCGGTAACAACGTGAAACGTTGGAGTCCTCAAAAGCGAGAATGTTTAGAGAGGCGATTTCAGTATGAGGGCAAGCCATTTCCGTCCACCATGAGAGCTATAACACGATTATTTTCAAATCCAATTTTTAGTGTATCAATAACGAGGTTACAGGAAACACAGTGAATTATCGCCTAATATATTGATTTTTTATAGGAAAAAAAAACTCATTCATCTTCTACTCGGGGAAATCTAATTATATCGTAAAACGCTTTCAGAGGAAGGAAATTAAGCTTAAATTCACGACTAACGTAGTAATGGCGTGATTGCATAAATTTAACTGCTAATGCAAGACAAAGAATCTAATTTACAGATTTAAACGAACTTTCTTTTCCATTACGTCAAACCAAACATTTTTGTCATCCTTCAGAACTGTAAATAATGCACAAAAATGTTGGTGTGTCTTATTTTAAAGATGGACAAACACAAATGTAAATCTAATGCGTAGGCAGAATTTAGGATTGTAGAGTCTGTTCTTAAATAGGTTTGTGTCTCATATTTTAAAACCGAGAAAATCGACAGTAAGCCTAATAAGTAGTCAGTTTATAGGTTGTAGGAACTGCTTTGAAATATATTTATTTTTAATATTTTTAAAATGTTCTGTACCTAAAATGAATGACAAAAATTTTTAAGTAAATCCCAAAAATAAACATCGTATAAAACTGTAAAGAGTACTCAAAAATATGTTTATGTCTTATGCTTTTAATGACCTGAAATTGTTATTAATCCCGATAGATAGGTAGTATGTAGGTTTTTAGAAACTCTTTTAACAGCCAGTTCGCAAGACAGCCGTTAAGTATAGTTCCATTCTGTTGAGAAAGATTTTAGGTCGTGGTATGTCTTCTCGGACTTTAAGATAACAAAACTCGATATTTTACGACAAAACAAGATCACAGATATTTCTACTTAGAATTTTTTTTTTCCTTTTAAGAAGTTACGACGCTTTAAATATCGAACGGTGTAGTTTTGACCTTGGTAGAAACAGCGCGTAATAGATTAAATCGCACTACATCCTTAGTTTTTTTGTTTTTTTTAATTTCGATTTTCATGGAGAATATCTTGGATTATATTAGGTTGTCCGAAGGATGCTGGGGGCACTATTTTAATTTTTGGACGTGTCACATGGTTGAGGATATCGTTATTTGATTCGCAGAGCATTCGCTGACGTATTATAGCCATTGTACTCAACAAAAATGGCATTGAGATTTTGACGATAAGCTGCTTGAATACCTCTGGTGGACGACGACGATCAGCCACCTTTGCTTTTTTTTCTGTAGAAAAGTAGCTATAATTTGTCGAATCTCATTCTCGGCCGGAATCTGTACGATAAAAATATTTATTGACTAAATATTCGCGAATTCTACCTGATCCCATATCTTTTTTTTTTTTTTTTGCTTTATCTTCAGCACCATCTCGAAACAACAGAGCTAATTACTCTCAACGAATCGATATACCTTGAATCATAGCAGCCCAATCATGGTTGCTACGGAATAGCACAAGCTCCTCTGGGACACTGGTATCATAAATTTGGGTGCTTCCTTGAATAAAGGTAAATTTTCCCGCCCCAATAAGTTCTGTCGCAAGAACCAGAGCAGCATGTGCTATATCGCAACGATCTACAACACCTTTGCACAGGTGTTGTTTCTTCGTCAATACAAATGAGAAAGAGACACTTCGATCGAAATGAGTGCATTTAAGTGTGTTTTCTTCCCCGCACTTGACGACTTCTCATTTCACCAACATAAACCATAATCCCAGTGATATCATCAATTATATTTTCGGAATCATCAAATACATTTGTATTATTATTCTCATCACATTTCATAAGCGTATCAGATTCATTATCATTTGAATCATGAACAATATCACCACCATTCTCACCAGGTAAGTTGGAATTCACAACGTTGTATACATTTTATTTTGTAGAAAAAGTCATAATGTCAGTCGGTTTTATTACATAGTATACTTATACATGCACCTCCTGTGATTCTTAATAAACGGTCACTTTGCTGCATCAACACCATTTTTTTTTAAAAAAAATAGTCTCGCGTCTTTGCATTTATCTAAAAACTCTTTCAGCTTCTTTGGATTCATAACGATCAGTTCGGCAATACTGTTGTGCATTCCACCATTAATTCGTAACCCCATCCATGGCAATCATTTCAGTAACTACATCGTTTCCTTGATTGAAATACTGGATTATAAAGGACATAGCTTTAGCAAAATGACGATCAATTAGACCCTTTCCATCCTGAGTTTCAGAGTGGATAACATCTTTATTGGCAATCCCACTTGTTCGCGACAAAAGATACATTCTATACAATAATCTTTCGTTTTGTAACAGCGATCAGTGTCACTTTAAATTATCACTTCCTTTATTCCAAGGAAATCATTCTTTATACACGTTAATAAGGCTTATACAATAGATAAAATTGTTTCCAGTCTTGTTTGGAGTCTCCAGCTGATATGTGACCTTAATAATGTATGCATTCTAAAATCATCCAGCTCTTTTCTGTAATCTCCAAAGCCAATTTTGCTTGGGCTTTCATATGAACTGTTGATCTATGCCAAACCATTCCGAATTTACCATAATTTCAAGTTTCGCTTTATGAAAATATATTGTTCTAATTTAGTCTTAAAGTCCATCACTATATTGTGATGCTCTGGACTAGTGAAATGTTGTTGTATTCACTGACAAAGTAGTAATGAAAAAAATCACACTTGGACACAACGGTTATTGCCGACTTGTTTAAAGTGTACTTCACTTCAGTTTGTACACACGACCCATTTAAATTATCGAGATATCGTCCTTTAAGAGAGGCTTTGCAGCAGTCACCATGGTAGTACATTTTTTCTCGTTTATAGATCCTCAATCGTCGATATTCTCCGATTCAAGAACCTCAGTTTGTCGCAAATTACTATCCCAGGGACATAGTTCATTGTTTTATTGACTTTTGCGTCCGAATCTGTCAACCCCTTATACTGTTTTTGGAATCTTGCAGCACTAATTTGATCATCTCTGTTTCGATATTATTCTACCCTTCCTTTGCACATTATTTGATGATTGATTGTCGTACAAGCCGAGAAGATTTCTTCTTCGTTGCCATTAATCATTACTTTAATAGACAATTTGAAATCCACCACGTTAATGCTTTATAGCTGGAAATAATTGCTTCTAATTCAATAAGTGTTAAAATGGCATTTAGATATTGCAATAATGTCACGAAATATGTCCAGTAATTTCTTGATTCTGTTCATTGGTAATGATTTGCACACAAGAGCCATGACTACATGACAATGAACACCTCTCTGGCAATGCATGTTGTACTGCTAATGAATTATTGATTATATCATTATCATCATTTACCAGTTTTTAAATCATCATTTTCTTTGTAGTAGCAAGAACATCACCACTTGGAAAATATGTTCTTACATAGTGCATAAAATGCTTGTTCAGTGAAACACATTGTCCAGCCTTTAATTTCATGATCAAATTCATTCCATTTCTTTTCCATACATACATGAAGTCCGGGAATATTGTGTCCACTACCAATACCTAATTTCAAAGCATCTCGAACTTGAAGGATACTTTTGAGAGCTGCACCTGAAACTTTTCAGTAGTGTTGTTTCTTCTTCAGATTTTTCATTATCATCATACACATACTTTGGAGTTTTTTTCCTTTTTCTGCCAGTTTGTAGTAAACTTATTTTGCATTGTTGTAACTCTTGAGGTTGTCTCCCCCTGGCTTTTGAGCAGCCTTCTCTGAAAGATCAAGACCATCACAAGTACATTCACGGTGACTATGCATAACATTTATCGCAATGATGGTGCATGTTATCTTTGCAATTTCCATATATTTTAATACTTTTCTACGCTATTCATGAACAAAACTGAAGAATGGCGTTTTGCTACAGAACTCACTGCAATATCTGTAACTGAGTTAGTACTTTTATCAAAAGTAGGGTGATTGATGTGTTTATGTGTTTTCAGTATCCCTTGACAAGTGTAGACGGCTAACGCTGACACTGGGATTTGAACCAGGAATCTCCGGTTGCTAACCCACGTGTGCTACCATTTGAGTTTGGGTTAGCAACCGGAGATTCCTGGTTCAAATCCCAGTGTCAGCGTTAGCTGTCCACAGTGTCAAGTGTCCACAGTGTCAACAGATACTGAAAACACATATAAACAAAACTGAAGTTTAAAAAAAACAAGTCCAGTTGTTGGGTTTTCAGACAATAAGTCAATTGGAAAAGTTAGTTTAAACTATCAGAAAAAATCTAGTGCCAGAAATACTGTATAAAAGTAGCAAAAACATGCCAGGCCTGTCTCACCAACTGGGTGTTAAAATGTACATAATCGATAGTAAACCGATTAAATAGGAAATATGTAGTGCTGTATGGATTACTCTAAAATATGTGTATATTTTATATTTTTAATGGATATTATTTAATTTAATTCCAATAAAATGGCACTATGGTTTCCTGTAGCTATTTCTTTAAAATCTGTTGTTTCATATTTTTTAAATGTAGAATATCTAAAGTAAACTCAATAAGTAGACATTATTTTGGTATAGGTTCTGCTCTAAAATATGTGTATCTTTTAATGTTTTCAAAAAGAAATTATCTTTCATTGTAATTATCTGAATATTGTTTGTGATAACGAAAAATCGTGTATAATGTACCAGTATTGTAACTTTTAAAGATTTATAATCATTTAACGTATCTATACACGTAGGCTAAAACGAGGTTAATATCCTTTTCATTGGAGATAACTTTCGTCAGTTTGAATATTTTAGCAGGGAACACAAATGCATCTTTACTTTTAAACAGAAGCTTCACAGATTTCTTTGACCCGTCCTTTAGACTCTAGTGAATGCGATTAGCAAAAATTTTAATCGTGATTTTTTAAAATAATTAAGTATTCCAGGCATCACATCATGTTTAACATAACAGTTTGCCTTGAAAATTGAAATTTATGAAAATAAATTATTTCGTTTTTGCTTATACAAGTAATAATTTTTTAAATCTGATATTTTATTGCGTTGAAAATTATTTTAAACATAAACGTGTTATCGATCTATGAATCTCTGAAATTTAAAAAGCAGCCATTTCATTTGTTATTCTAGTTTTAATATCGATATTAATAATTAGATAATTTGACACGATGATCTATTGGAAATAAATGGAAAAGAATACTTTACAGAATAAAATAAATTTCCATTTTTCTACACAATATATTCACGTTTAAAGCGAGTGTTTGACAGGTGCTATGGATGAAGTATTCAAGAGACGCAAAGCCATACAGATCATAGCAAGTGAAAATAATGATGGTAATCGACAGTGTATTCCCGCTAAATAAATGAGATCAGTCGACCGTGAACGTTGTAACTGACAAGTGGGAATGGAAAATACACAACATAGTGTAGCTTTAAATACTGAAGAGGTATATTTTTGGATAGAAGAAATTTAGAGATAGGAATTTATCCATTATGATGCATTTCTATTTTTTTTCAGCAAGTTCAGCGAATAAAGTCAAATCTACCACGGTTGACTGATTTTAACATTTCGACCACTTGGCAGGTCACGTGGTATCTCGTATCTGGCATTATTCAAACCCTGTCGTATTTTCGCCGATTGAAACTAAAATAAATATTTAGCAAAGAACTTTCCAGAACCGTACATTAGATCGCTCTTCATAAATATCTGGTAAAAACTGTGATATATATTTTTCTTAGAATGGGTTTTGATCTTTTCTAGGTATAATCTATGTACTGTTATGCACTAAATGTCATCATAAGTCTCCACTATACATGTTCAGCACCATGCTACATTAATCTGGTTATCCTCACACATGAAAATATTTGACCAAACTCTGCGTATTTTAGTTATTATTTTGTATATTTCTATTTTGCATTAGACAAAAATCGCCATTTACAAAATAAATTCGAATACCTGGTTGCATGTACTTGCTTATAGTGCAGGAGCTGCTGTCCGAACTTTTAGGTAGTTAACAGGGTAGCCTCGTATCAAGGAACATTCGCCCTTGATTATGCATACAACGGACTTTTAGGCAGACAGATGAACGGTGTACACTATAAAGCAAGCGGATCCCATGATATCACCGCGATATTCTCCGCGAGTTCATATTACAGGCCATTTAAAATGAGGTCAGCATCAACGACAGATTGCCGAAGGTCTCGACATTTCTCGTGAATGTGTGACCAGTATTCTCAAAAAAATAGTCGGATGTCATTACTAAGGTGAACTGAAGAGTCTTCGGCAATGACATCTCTATAGAAATGTGCCATTGCTAGTCTCGGCTGTACTCTTAACATCGAAATTATGTCGCCGGTATCGCCTATGCAACGAAGGTGAGCAAGCTTAGACCGGACAGAGCTGGCTACAAAGGCTGTAAGACGATAGATTAAAAACATTCAACCTTTTCCCTGGGTGCCCAAAAGCTTTAATATGATTCCGATCGAGCATATTTATTGTTAACTGAAGTCTACCGGTCCATTTCCTGTGAAAATCGTGGAACTCAAGGAAGTTTTCGCACGGGTATGGGGAAGCGAAAACCAAACCAATACAAATCTCGTTGATTAAATGTCAAAAAACTGTTCATGCTGCAATAAGTGACCTGACCAACTACTAGTACGAAGAATTTCACTCTACTTGTCTTTAGATGCCATTTATTGAATAAAACTAGCAAACAGACTTTCAGACTCTTACGTTTTAACATCCAGACACGATGCTGTTAATCGATAAAATTCTTGGTGTAAAAATAATATAGCATGAAAAATAATTAAATATAATCATCTTAGATATATGAATTTTAATATTATTTTTATTATTAAAATATCTATATAATATAACTCCTGCAAGTTACTGTTTCAGACTTAAATATTGCGTCATTATGAATTTTAAATGGATTGTGTGCGGAATATCCAATCTAAGTTTTGCTAATTTATTTTATCCTTCTTACTAACATTTTTAATCCTCTAATTTAGTTGTGAAATTAGGCAATGAGAAACCCATCTCATCGTGGGCCATTCAAAATGTCAATGTCTTTGTGGAATTGTATGCCAATTAACTTTTCGGAAATTTCCAAACTCCACCACTAGATCTGGCGACAAAATGAGATTTTATTAAATCAACTTTTGGTGACAAAAATTATGATTGACTCAAAGTCATTTATTTTATAAATCCGTGATTCTCTCAGAGCCAAACGGTTGTTGGCGCTGAACCATTTCTAAGTACAATTAATAGTATTTAAAGAGCAAGACCTGGTTAAAAGGGCTAACAAACATTGCGCTATTTAAAATTAAGGTCAATCGGTGTATGTTATCAGAAAAGCACTTTTAATTTGCGTAAATCATCCTGTGCACAAAAAATTGATTTACTATTCCTGTAAAAAGCAATCGTTATTCCAGAGGAAATTTTTCTTAAGCAAATGTCGACGTCTTACTAAGTCCAAGGCTATTGTTCGATTCTAACGCGCAGTAAGAACGCTTTTATTTGTTTAGCTTAAACAAGTTGGTCATTGATCGTTAAGTACGGAAATAGGGAAGAAATGTTCCTTCCTTAACTTCAGATAATTTACACGGTTTTTCCAGCAGGAAGATATAAGCAGTCCAAAGTGGTTTTAAAAGACCTCTAAAATACTGATAAAACGTTCAGCCACATAACTTTTCCCGTTCCACACCTTCCTTATATTTACCACTAGATAACGGGTCATTTAGATAATCTTTAAGGACCGACAAAGTCGCAAAAAAAAAGCCATATGTTGTATGTCGTATTTATAAGGCATTGAAGTATCCTGTCTAAAACAATCACACGTGACCGTTTTTCTATAAAGATTTCAGAGTTTTAAGACACTTAAAAATATATGTATATATGCAGTAGTTCTGACCACATTCAGTATATATCAACAAAATGCTGTGTATGGATAGTCTTTTGGTTCTGCTTCAGTCAAAAAGATGAATTTTCGGTCAGTTTAATTATATTTCAATAAAGTTTTCCAAATCACATGGACTCTCAACGTGCACTAGAAGCTGGTTCAGCTATAACTGAGTTTCTTAGCCACAATAATTTTCACAATGTCCCTATTAAGTGACCCTAACGTAGATGAGCTGAAGATGCCAGCTTGAATGCTACGTCGCAATACGAGTTTGGTCAAGAGTGAGTGTCTCTGTGCCCCCACGTCCTGTCCTTTGGCTTTGAGTCGGAATGCAAAGCAGCTCTCGTCGGACATATAATCGCCCAGCACAGCTGCGACGGTATTCGCGACCATTTTACGGTCTCTGTCTGCTTGTTCTGATCATGAAGCCTTGACGTTTCCACGTGGACAACTCAATAGTTTTCCGGAAGAAAATTGTCATAATAAAGCAAAAAAAAAAAAAACCCTCATACGCGAAGGGATATTTGCATCTCGGCAGCTTTGTCTTCAAATACAGTGCAGCGCTGTGATATTAGAATTCTTGTTTCATTGAAAGGTCTTTTAGTTAACCAGCTAAGTCCATATTAACCAGACATGATAAGGGTCCGACCAAAAGGCGGGCGGCGACTAAATGCGAAGCATATCAGTTTATGTCGCCATATTACTGTCGCAGTCTGTATTAAGACAGCGCAACTAATTAATGGATATGACATTTAAGGTTGCACTACTGTGGTATTTCGATAATCAGCTTTAATTCCTATCGCTGACAATCAGTGAAAGTTCTATACACAACCTGGCAAGGGGAACCTGCCAACGAGTAAGCTGGCGGCACCGGTTAATTTACCCAGAGATTTTACTCATATGGTTAGGTGGATTAGGGTTTTCGTTTGATAGTCTAAGTCTTTGCAGAGAAATTAAATCCTGGTAAGGTTGTGCGTCGGCAAAGAGCTGCGAGTTTTGAATTAAGAGGCATCATTTGCTTCCGTTTTCATGTCTATTCCAAAAGACCAAACCTAAAAGGGAAAGTTGACATTTTTACATACAGGTTCAAATGGAAACCCGGTGCTTTGAGATCAGTGACTGTGGATAATTAATGGTTTACGCATTGTTGACTTTCATGTCTCTGTGGAGAGACATGAAACATTAATGGCCAACCTGAAAAGAACACTAATTGACTCGAAGAGAGAAGGCAGATTCTTTTTTATCTTTAGATTGTAAACCTGAATTCAAAACCGTGTAAATAGTCAGTCGTTGCGATTGATTTATTTGCCAACTAAGCCTGAATAAAACTACGTTCAAGTAAAATAAGGAGCAAGTAGTGATTTTTAGCTCAAATATGGCCGATGGCTAGTCTGCAGGACTGCCAAGACTGGAGGGCCCGAGTTCGGTTGCCTGCCAGTCGGTGTCGGCTCGGTATGGCGTCGTATTTCCCTTGTACGGTTTCCTCTCTCTTGATCTTCTTTCCCAGCCGATCGTGTAGCTTTTCTCTGGGTCCTTTGGATTCTTCCTGCATCTACAAATGAAGAATCCTAGCAAGTTCTTCACTTGTACGGTTTCCTCTCTCTTGATCTTCTTTCCCAGCCGATCGTGTAGCTTTTCCCTGGGTCCTTTGGATTCTTCCTGCATCTACAAATGGAGAATCCTAGCAAGTCTTTTCCTGCTGAAGTGGAAGTGCTGGGCCATACGTGGTGCAGGATGGGCAACGCTCTCCAGCAGATAACTGCAGTACTACGCTTTCTCACCAGGTTGTCTCCCTTAACTCCGTTGTATACAACAACAAGAACTACTACTACTACTACTACTACTACTACTACTACTACTACTACTACTACTACTACTACTACTACTACTACTACTATACTACTACTACTACTACTTACTACTACTACTACTAATGAAATGTCAGTTTTAGATACCTTTACGTACGGGGTAATCAAAAGACAAAAGGGAAATAAGGGGAGTACTCTCGCAATGAGATCCACAAATGGAATATGTAGTGCGGAAAATATAAAGAAAAAGTTAAAAATTACTTTCTATATATTTGAATTAACTAGTTGATATGCCAGGTATAACATGTCAGACTCTATCGTTATTTCATCAGCATGAGTCAATACGGTTAATAAAGATCCACCAAATACCACAGATAGCAGCACCTCAAGTGAAGTCATTATGGAACAACCTTCTTTGTCCTCCGGGACGTTTCATTGAAGAACTATGTGGAAAAAAAACAAAAAACAAAGAGATTTTCCAATACCGTCGCCTACTTTATTATGTCCCCTGATCAGCATAAACAGTAAGGAGCTGACCTTTCATGCCTGATTTCTAGACTTAGGACCGTTACATTAGTACTGATGTCAGTCGCCTACTTTATTATGTCCCCTGATCAGCATAAACAGTAAGGAGCTGACCTTTCATGCCTGATTTCTAGACTTAGGACCGTTACATTAGTACTGATGTCAGTCGCCTACTTTATTATGTCCCCTGATCAGCATAAACAGTAAGGAGCTGACCTTTCATGCCTGATTTCTAGACTTAGGACCGTTACATTAGTACTGATGTCAGTCGCCTACTTTATTATGTCCCCTGATCAGCATAAACAGTAAGGAGCTGACCTTTCATGCCTGATTTATAGACTTAGGACCGTTACATTAGTACTGATGTCAACTTTAAAATTTACAGGAATTTTTACTCGCATTGTCAAGGTTGTGTTTCGGCGCGAGTGGCAATATTCGGTTTGAAGTATGGTAAATAATACGTTTACCTTTGTTTATCGAAATTAATAATAATGTAAAACTATCTAAAATGAAGCGATAAAGATTTTAAAAAATCTGGTCATCAATAATTTTTCAAAATATAATCATGCTGACGTTTACGGAAGCGCAGTTTTCCACGAAACCATCGGTTCATGGCGTCACTCATCAATCCGACAGCTGGATCATTTCATCGACATTCAATCCCAAATTTCTTTATTTGTCTGTTTTTTTTTTACTTAGATCGATTAGTATCGATCAAAATTAAAGTTCAAGTATTTTCATAAGTAATTTCTGGTCTAACTCCAGCTTTATCTTGGCTTAAATGCCATTCGGAACCGACAAACGGTTCAGCTTGAACATTTTCCCCTTTGGTGCTGTAAAAGTTTCTTTCGCAATATCGAGGTGAAAAACGTCGCGTCAGTTTTAAGCCAGTTAATGCATCTAACGGTTGCTTTTTAAAGAATTAAATCCTAACCAATCCTGAGATAAATGTATATAAACTAAGTAAACAACAGAATATTTACTCTTCTTTTAATATTCAGAATTAATTGAAATCTTCATAGTCCGGAGGCTGATGCTATAGATTTTCCATTAAGCCCATTTCCCTTTACGGACATTAAAAAGATAAATGAAATGTTAGATTTAATTAAAAATCTTAATCGTACCAGCTACCAGAATAAAAGACTGATATTATATAGGCTCAACTATTAAATAGCATCGGCGGTCATGAAAGATTATCAATACATTTTATAGTTTTTATTAAATTACGCGGCAATCGAACGTTTATAAAAATCCTGGTCTTCACAGTTGTCTATATGACGTCACTTTTTTAGTAGAAATCATTATCGATTACTCTTTCAGAAGACCTTTTTCGAGTTGGCATCACTGACTTCTTCTGAAATCAGCTCCGGTTGAAAATTCTTTCTAAGATTTAAATTCGTAGTCAGTGTGACCCTTTCTTGGAGAAAAGCGGTCATTGGCCGATGACAAGTGCGACCTGGTGATTGACAATGTCCGTGTCGTAGTTTTCGGGGCTGAGTGAGTCAGGGAGGAGAGAAACCTCCGGAGTTTATCCCAGTCGCGCAATAAGACGTCTACGATGTTTGGCTGTCCAAATAAAGAAAGCTCAACGACACAGTAACATCAATGTGGCGTGGAACGGGGCAAAGGATGCTGTGATGACAACCACCACAGCAGACTCTGCTACTTCCCAAATATACCACCTGCATGGGAACCTCTGGTTCTCCCACGTTGGAAAAAGAAATAGCAAAAGTCATAAAGACTTTATGCTATACAAGATCAAGAGAATCTCCGATTCTCCCACGAGGGAGGACTAGAATAAAACGGAGGGAGAACATGACTCCATCCATCACCCTGCAAAAATAAAAATAGAACTCTCTCCATCCTTCCACTTGGAAATTGAAAAATAAACAGTGGCCCAAACTTCCCTTACAGAACAAGGACATACAGAGAGAAAACTCTGTTTTAGAGAGTCCAGCCAGGATAAACCTACCCCTCCTGCGTGCAATACGAAGGAGATGGATAGCCCGCTGCTCTCGCTAGGCTGAGGTACACTTCAAACAAAACACAGGTCGAAATAAGGCTTCACTTATAAACAGCTGAGATGGCCGGTCGTGGAACCGATCCAGCTACACCCACATACATACGCAACTTCACAAACACTCCCCAAAACACCGCACAACACCAAAAAAAAAAGTGCTGTTGCTGTTTTTTTTTTAAATTACACTGTAAAGTTGTTGCTTTTTTTTCCCTACGCTTGATTAGGAGCGTGTAAAGTTGCAGCTGAATTTGGTTTCCGACCCATAGTTCCTCTGTGTAACTAATTGATGGCATCGTCGGTACCCGACTGGAGGTTTTTGGGGTGGGGAGAACGAGTGGAAATGAGGCCGACAAAATCCTGATTGGAAGCTTTGGTCGTCGGCATGCAGAAGTTCAGAAAGGATGACTGCCTCTCTCTCTTGACCACATCCGCCTCGTTCACTCTATCATCAGCTCCGCGTCAACACCAGCTGGAGGTTCACTAGGTTTATGTCTGCTTGCATATGCGCTTCGATCCTCGCCTGACGACCGTCCGGATATCGCCACTCACGGTCGTTTTGGGAAGAGGTGAATAACTTCTGTCGTTATAGTCGTTTTAAACGAAATCACGGTGTCCGGTAAGGATATAGATTTTCTCCGAACTCCCATCTTCACACAGCGCTCCCGCCACAGTGGTAGAAGCCTCATGGTGTGGATGAGTATTAAAGTATATCGGCCTTACCGTATTGTCTTTAGCATATAGGTAGCCTTTTAATTTCAAATCTATCTCCATTTGAACAACACCCATAATGCGTCGAGAGTAATTGTTTTTTTTAAAAACTAATTATCTATTTGCGTTAACGAAGTAAAAAAAAAACCTTGTGTAGTTTCCACCTAACATTCTACGGATTTTCTTATTTCAAAACACAGAGTCGTTAAACACCTGGGAAATTCGTCAGTAATAGTGCAGCCATTCAAAACGTTCCCCATTTCACGCATGATGAACAGTTTCGCGCTGTTGCTCCGCATCGACATTCGTCAAAGCGAAAATACTGCACCTCCGGGTCATTTCCCAAAATATCCTTAAATTAGGATTGCCTGGTTACAGAGGACTTCAATCATCCCGATATAAATTAAAGTAAAGAGGGAAATATCGCCGCAGTAATCTATTTTCTAACACTAACCAAAATAACTTTTCTAGAAAATAAACTGCTCCGACAAGAGACCGTAAATAACGTCTGGTCCCACAGCGGGCAATGGATGTATAATCTGTTTTAGATATTAACCTAATAAATATAATAGAAATGTTTTAAAATTTCAATATAAATATACATGAATTTGTTTTAAAATAACAATATTAAGGTGCCCAATTAAACATTATAGTTAAATGAAAGTGATTGCCACAGTTTAAGAGAAATATTTCTTTAGAAATAGTTTTGTTTCAGAAATAAAAGATAATAAACAGATAAAGACTGTTCACTTAACTTTAAGAAAGAGTCAATAAACAGATAAAAGTTTTCACTCAACTTTGAGAGTTAATAAACAGATTTTAAAATTTTCACTCAACTTTAAGAGTTAATAAACAGATAAAAGTTTTCACTCAACTTTGAGAGTTAATAAACAGATTTTAAAAAAATTTCACTCAACTTTAAGAGTTAATAAACAGATAAAGACTGTTCACTCAACTTTAAGAAAGAGTCAATAAACAGATAAAAGTTTTCACTCAACTTTGAGAGTTAATAAACAGATTTTTAAAAATTTCACTCAACTTTAAGAGTTAATAAACAGATTTAAAATAATTTCACTCAACTTTAGGAGTTAATAAACAGATAAAAATTTCACTCAACTTTAAGAGTTAATAAACAGATAAAGACTGTTCACTCAACTTTAAGTAAGAGTTAATAAACAGATAATGAAGCTGATTGAATGGGATCAGTTAAAATCTGATCAGATCACTCAAAGTTTTCAATAATGAGAAGTTGTGGCTGCCAGTATTAGCTCTCTAATGTTTCTACCTCGCAAACAACTTCAACTTTGCAGCTGCGAAACAACCTTATGAGGAAATATTGCTGCAATCATTACAGCTAAGAGGGAAAAAAGAAAAGAATTTTTAAATCTGATAAACAGCCGAGACTGACCGGAAATTATTTTCTCAAGATATTGAAAGGAAATCTAATTTTGCAGCAGATATTTAGTTATTTGCATCATTCATTTTTACAAAATCGTGTTCTTTCAGACGAATGAAATGGAAAATGTTAATATCTAGCATTCTAAACGATTATAAAAATTAATCCTAATAAGTGTATTCCAGTTGGTTTTCAGTGTATTACAGTCGTTTGTTAAAGAGTGTCACCTAATAAATACAATTAATATTTTAATAGATTTTGAACATGTATTTTATGATAAAAGTATTTAAGAAATTTTAGATGAGATAAGTAAATGGCATATTGATAGGAATTAAGATATTAATTACACTTCAGTGTCGCTTTTGATAATGTTTCATAAGTAAACTCATTTAAAATTTAAGGTAATAAATATCTGTGGTATAAATTTTATCGATAAATAACAGAAAACATTGGTGTGGTACATGGTTCGTTTTTAAACATCTCTTTTTCATCATTATAAGGCTAATACATAAAAATGTAAGTATACAATACTAAAATTTACGCAAGGATTTACACTGCAAAAATAGACGCATGTTTTAAATAAATTTTATGTATTTCATTCGTGAATCAATTTGAAATTGGGTTTGGAACATAATAATGTAAAGTTATTTGAGTATGCTAACCATTATTATATGTAAACAATAGATGTGAAAAGGTAGTAATTATGGTTTGCAGGCATGAGTTTAATATTTAAGAAAACAATGAATTTGGGGAAATGGTTCAGTATATATTGTCTGGAATGTGTTCAGGTTCCAAACATTTGTAGTATGCAGAATGACCTTTTAAAATATTATACTAACCATTTTTTGATTTAGATGGTTGATGGTAGATCGGAAAATCTGATAATGGTTTCCAAGATAATTGTGTTGACCGTGTAAAGAGTAATAAATTCATTTGCCCATTATAGGCATAGTTATAAATGAATAAGGTTTCGGATAAAAATTGAATTTTTAAATGATATATTAATAAAACTAAAAAAAAATAAAATGTGGGCATTGGTACTTTGAAATTATGGAATAAATCAATTTGAAAGCTTTTTCTCTTTGTGGATTCATTTCACTCTTAATAGATTTCAAACGGCAGCTGCTGACTCTAAGATCGTTTTAGTCTTCAAATTAAGCGTTTAGTGAATGAGCGCCACAGCGACGACATTGGCTTAAGATCCTCAAAGCAGTTGTTCAATCGACAATTTGTAAAAGTGTAAAGTTGAAGATTTTAGTTGATGCCAGTCACTTCACAATTTTTCCTTTCTTAGTTTTAACTGTGGAACGATGACTGGGTCCTTATAATTGATTGTATCCTTCCTTTTGAGTTTGTTAAACCAGATTAAAAACATTGTTAAGTGTCTTTCTATCTGCATTTTTCATGGTAACTTCCAAGACTGTGGAGATGTCATTGCCTTACTTTTCGATGCTAAAATAAACTTATACATCCGAATGCTAAAGTATAATAGAAGACAATAAAACTATATGATTTATTTCAGGCTAAAAGCCTTCCACTGGGCACCGACGATGTTTCCAACAGCCAACACGATTTTTATATAAAGTTTCCTTGCACACTTGATTTAATTTCACAGCCATTGTTCGTGATAATGGAGGATTTAAAATGTCACGCACACGCTGAATGCTTTCAACATATCGATGTTTGGTTTGCTAAAGCGATCCGTAAGCTGTAATTACAGTAGCATTTATACTCTCTGCCATTCGCAGTCTTCTGTTCAGATTTCATTCTCCCCGACCCAGGAGGATCACAGCCAACGGATGAAACGAAAACAGAGCAGAAACGTGGTACCGGCACAATTTGCATAATTGTAGTCTCGCTCTCTCGATACCAATTATTCACACTGATATAAAGACGGCGAGTGCTTAAAACACGACAGAGAAGAAACTGCCTCTGATAAAACGGTATCCCGAAGGTTTACTTTGTTTCAGGGGGCTGGATCGTCAGTTCGTTCCCGATTGGTCCATTCAAACAGCGGCAAGGAATTTTTTGCTCTTTTGTACTGGCCTTTATCTGCATACGGTTCTTCCATGTAGTTCCATTTCCTTCTACTATTACTCGGAAATATTCCGGCTGTTGTCTTTCTCCGCTGAACCGTTCGGTTTACTTTACCGCATGCGCAAGGTACTTCGACCGGGATTCCACGCACCCCTCGAACGCGCACGAGATGAGAGAACTGTTTTATGTACTTCAGCGTCAATTTGTCTCCCATAAGTGACGTGAGAAACCATTCATATTTACTGTCGTGTAAATAACTAAGTAGCGATGTTTTCTTGGAGTACAGGTGGCTTTTTCTGCAGTCTATAATGCAAATATTGGTTTGTGTTAAAGCGGATTTTGCCGAAAATTCATTTCGAACAAAGCGCCATAAGCCCCGTCTCTAGAAGCATCATACATACAAGAAGCTACGTAGAGAATGATCTCTGGTGTTTTACGCATTTCATTCGGTTACCTGCCCTTTAGCCGTTTTGACTATTTATGCCATGTAGACGCATAACGGATTTTTTCAGGTTCGCCTGCAAATTAAAATTAATGTTTATGAGATATGCAAATATGAAATACCATTGCCGGTCGCAATCCCGAATAAATGAGGAGAGTCGGGAGCAGGAAGGACATCCGATCGTAGAATCCAATGCCAAATCCCTATGAAAAATGTGTGACTGGTACAAGATATATACGAGGGGTGCACATCCACTGTAAGAACTGTGATGGGAGAAGGTGAATGTTTCTGTGAAAGTGGGGTTAAACCAACGATCTGTGGGCAGCCCCTTCCTTTTCATAATTGTAATAAATGTTTTGACGTAGGATCTGAGAGAAGTGATCCCTCGGACGATGCTTTATGCAGATTACATCGTCATGCGTAGTATAAAGGAAGATAACATGAAATAAAACGTTCGGAACGTGAAGAAAGACCTTAGAAGATAGGGATGAAAACCAACAGATCTAAAGGGAAATAAATACATGAAGAGTGAGTTCGAAACAGATGTATAAAGGGGGAAGAAGATAGGAAAAATATACGGTGTCAGCATAGAAAGGGCAACAAACTTCAAATATTTGAGATCGATTGGTTTAGGAAGATGGTGATATAGAAGTAGAAGTTAAAAGTCGATTGAAGTCGGAACGAGCAAAGTGGACAAAGTGAAGTGGAGTTCTGTGATCGAAGGGTGCCCAACAGACTGAAAGTAATGATATGCAAGACAACGGTCGGACCAACCCTGACTCACAACGCGGAAACATGGCTCAACACCGGCAAAGGAAGAAGAGAGGCTTGATGCAAATTAGATGAGGATGTTGCGGTAGGTACAAGGAGTGACGGGAAAGGACAAAGTCTAGAACGATTATATCGGAGAGGCTGTGAAGGTGCAGTAAGTATTGAAAAGTGGTGATGGAGAAGAGGCTAGGGTGTTTTGGATATATACAGAGAGATAAAGTGCATCCAGAGAGGAAAAAAGATGACGATGGAGATACCACGAAGAAAAAGGGGAGACAGATTTAAAAAAACACGAGGCGGATAGATGCGTTTGTGAGACATGAGATGTGTGGGAGTGGAGGAGAAGGACACGATAGACAAAAGAGTGTGTGGACAAGAGGCCATTGTGGCGATGTCAAATGCGGAGGTGGGGAAGTATGAGGTAATCACTTAACTCTTATTATTTTGAAATAAAATGTTTCAATAGGTACGGGTTTAATGCATAATTTAGCGACAGTTTATTATTATTGTTGTGCTTCTCTGTGTTGTAACTTATTTCAAAATATTTCCCATTTACCATTATAAGTCCTTTACTCGGTGAAGGTAAAGTTTTATCTCTTTATTTCTGCCCTGGTTCTGTTATTGATGGACTTCTGGAGATGCTGCACACCTGTCCTGTTCCTGTTGTGTGTAGAGGATACCTTCAACAGTTCATCTTTAATCGCTGTCAGTGATACTGTTTACCTTCAGAGCGACATCCACAAGTAAAATGTTTGCGTTGCTTCAATATGTCGGATGATGGCCCGTTACGAGCCGTCGTGACAATGAGCCAGTGGATGTCTCAGCACTGAGTCCTTGATCCATGTTAGTACCTGCTCTGTGCTCGTCCTGCTATAGAATTAGATAAAGCGTTTCTACGACCAGCGTTAGGATAAGTTAACTACTGCACGAACAAAATACTCGCCATATTAATTGTGGATGTAAATGCACATGTTTTACAAACATAATGTCCTAAAATAAAAACTATATCTAATTAAAGAATTAATGTCGGCCCAAGATCAAACAAATTAGAGTAACAATCGATCTTTTGGGATAATTGTAATCATCGATGTCTGTTTCATATGCGCTTTCGTTTCTTTGATGTACATCCAAATGAGTATTATTTTCTTAATTATCATAGCTTTCATCGAAAATCTTCCAGCATGACCACGTAAACACGGACGGAATGCCTGTTAAAGATGCTCTACTATATTTTTGGGTCTTATTTTTTGTTTGTTTGTTTTCATTAATAAAAAAAAAACGATACCAACAGCAACATATTTTCGTAAATTCGAATTTGTCCGACACTTTTAAAGAGACTCGTCCTTTCCGGTTCAGAGTCATTGCACCTATATCGGGGGATTTCCTTGACAGTCCCGCGCAGACCACATTTCGCGGAAATTTTCCTGCGAATTCGCGCTTTAAAATGCGAAAAATAATGAATCTGAAGGATGAGTTAGCGTTGTTTTTTTTGTTTTTGTTTTTTTTCTCCCCAAGATTTCCACGGTTACACGAAACGACCTTGAACTTACACTTGTTATAATTGAGGCTTCGTCGTCGTCATCACCATCATCATCATCATCATTATTATTGTTTAAATATTCCATTCCAAAATTTCTATGCTCTAAACGAATATTAAGCGTCGGCGAGAGAATCAAATGGCGGCACCATTCACACTGTCGTAGCAAAATGTTTTGCATCTCTCCTGGTCTTTGCGCTGGCTGCAGACCATCGTGGCTATTCGGTTACAGCAGTCTTCAGCTGCAGCCAGCGTTAAAAACGATCGTCCGCTACCACAGGGATGGCGAGCTGTCTCTAGTCCGATTAGACCCATAACCGAAGCATTAGCTGGTAACGAGGTCCCGCAATGGCTCCCTGAAATTTAACGGTGTAGGCGGGTCCACTTCGAACAGTTCTTCCCCACCACCTCTTTTGGTACTAAGAATAGCAGAAGCTGGGAACCGTTTAAAAGAACAATCGCTGACACCCGAATTAATCCAGGTAGACAAATTAAACTGCGTCTTATTCTGTTGTTCATATAAGACGCAGTCATGTGCGCGTGTGTGTGTACTTCTAGTGCGAGTTTTGAGAATTGCACCCGGTTCTTCGTTAGATGTCTTCTGATTCCCTTTCCAGAATTTTATACATCAAATTTTCATATACACGAAGGAAAGACGCCCTTCGCCTGTAATTACACCAAAACGTTTAATTCAAATCTCTTTGCATTTATTTTTTTTCTTTTTTCAAGCAATAAAATCGCCCACGGTTCTGACTGGAATAATCATTATTCCTAAGCGACGGAAGAATTCCTGTTCAGTTCCTCATTAATTGGGTCAGGATTTACGGAAATCCGTTCTAGGTGGCTGCTTGGGGA
Source organism: Nautilus pompilius (assembly GCA_018389105.1). Classification (NCBI taxonomy): domain Eukaryota; kingdom Metazoa; phylum Mollusca; class Cephalopoda; order Nautilida; family Nautilidae; genus Nautilus; species Nautilus pompilius. Next base: position 178,313 of record JACATO010001106.1, read on the forward strand.
GGTTGTTCTCATCGCAGCCATCTACAAAATGGCTTATTTGAGCTTTTCCCCCCTTTTTATTTTCTTTTCTACTTTCGCGTTATTTAATAGGATCCAAAAAGAAACGCTGCAGACTTCACAGCACAAAGCTGCAAGTTATCAGATCTCTTTGCTGCATACGTAAAAATGAGCATCACTCCGACGATTGTACAGATCGACATTTAAGATCCCTGCAGCCACGCCTATGGTCAATTTTTTAGTCTCGTCGCAAGGATGTGGGATACATTTATCAAAAAGAAATTACTTAAGAGGTGAAAATCTAAAATATAATAGCATGACATGAATTGTGATGAGAAAGTTTTAAAACTTTACCAGATCAGGCGATAATTTGATTTCCTTGTCGACGCCTATGGTCTTCGCAATCGCCTACGTTGATCCAAACTGTCAGCAACTTTTGAGAATTACGTTTAACCTGGTGCGCGTGTCGCCTTGCAGCTACGTCAGGGTCGTTCGGTTCTCTTTGGCGATCAGTGTACAGACCGCCATGATTTGCGGCCGGGTTGGGTTGCGTAAATCTACCGAGAGCTTTGGATGGAAGGAGGGGCGGAAGATGCACCATACGTACATGCCGAGAGCTGCCACTTCGGCACGGCCAGGAGAAGAGAAGCAGTATAGATTGGAGAAAACCATCTGTTAATCAGTCATCAATAAAACCGATTTTCGTTGTTTTAACACCTAAAACGCAGTAAACCATTCTGAGTCCGCGTGTTGAGATCATGTCTGTCTGGCGAAGAAAAGTCGTTTATGTTAGCAACAGTGGTCCGTCTAAATCAAATCCATGAGAGACTGCTGCCATCAATTAACAAAGTGGGCAGAGATAGCGTAGAGTTTTAACAAGGAGTAACAGGAAAGGGCAATGCCTGTTACCTTTCAAAGAAAGCTACGTTTTGTCAGGCGTAGGACTCCGCAACAGTGGATCTTCGTACTTAAAATACTCACAAACAATCAATCACGGGCGCAACTAACGTCATGTTAACATGAATATTCGTGTTTCCTAATGGCATCTTACGGGTTTAAATTTGTAAAATCGGCCATTATTTTAAACTTGTATGCGTGAGTTGTCAATATATATCGATAATTACTGCCATACTATCTGTGAAATAATTGTGATGCTATACATATGTTTTTTATGTAAACATAAAAGTATACTAGTAATGTACTATGGTAATACTTTTTTCCCTGTTTTGAATAATGAGGAAACAGATTTTGCTGAATTTATATTTCAGCCCCGAAGTCAGCAAATCGGCTGATTTTTCCAGCTTAACTGCAACTTTTACAATGCCGGAGTTGTCACCAAACTTTTTATTTTCTTAATTCATATAAAAACACAAACTATATTTGGCTTTACTTTGAAATTCTCTCCTAATTTACAAAAGTTTTTAATAATGACTTTACCTGTGGAATAGATACGGAACATTATCAGTACCCTATAATCTGAATTGCAAGAAAAGAACATTTAGAAATGCTGTCATGAGGCTCATTAGAATTTTAAAATACAAGATCTTTTTTTTTTTAAAAAAAAAAAATTAAAATCATCTTGTGCGCTGTCCCCACCTTGGCAGGTCTGCTAATGTACTTTTAGAAATACACTTGACAAACTTTCAAGAATGCATTCTAGGCTTTGTTTGGCAAAGGGGTCGAGGTGAAAACTATGCTGAAACGGTAGTTGAATATTGTGATCTAAGAAAGAGAATAACTTCCTACCCGTTTTCTCTTATTTTTGCGAGGTCTCGTTTCAGATAAGTTTTGCTCTGCTTTTAGTTTCTCAACAAAACAAAAAAAGGGGGGAAACGACGTCTACGTTTACTTCCTGTTCGAGCATTCGCACGTGGCTGACACCGACAAGTCCAGGTGGAAATTTAAAGATGACCGTTCGCATCAAACATTATCGTGGCCACAGGTGAACATCTTACGCGCGTTAAGTGACACGCCGGTTTAGAGTTAAATACTCGCTCTCGCTTCAGGCCGGAGTCGCTAAGAGATGATTTCGTCGTCGTGGAAACAAATGAATCCGAATTCATCAACTACAGAGGATGGGCGGACTAAACTAATCAATGCGCGTACTGTTAATAGGGAACAATAACACGCTGGAAGAGTAATAAGGAAAATAGCCTACCTGCCTTTCCGGCCATCGTAAGAAGCAGTGAAACAGCGACAATTTCGTGGTAGTACCCGTAAACTCCTGCCATACAGTCAGTAGTATGTTAGACAGACATGAAAATACCCAGTCGGGGAGATCAGACCATAATGGGACCGCTGGCACGCACTCATTTGACTGGCTCCGTGTAACCACGTTTCGTTTCAGTAACGACCGCGACTCCAGATCGGTACGCACATTACGGACGGACAGGCGATTCCTCTGTTTGCCGGTCTGGCGAAGCGAAGGAGCATACGTTATGTTTATATAGTTAATTTGGACTTCGTGATGAACGGGTGAGGGTAGTGATGTCGGCTCCAGCTAATCCGCCTCAGATGTTTCTCCGCAGCATGAACTTCGTGTCATTGACGTCAAACGTTTTAACATCGACGGCACCACGTCGTTTAGATGTCACGTATCTGGAGACGGCCCCCCGTACTATTTGCGGATGGAGAGATTCGAATGACAACAGAAGCGGCCCAGCTGCTGGAAAACAAAGCATTGAACTTGACCGGTCTCTCTCTCTCATCCGGTTACGTGCGCGAATCTACCATAGAAACTTTGCTATCATATAAAGTATCCAGGTTAAACTTCGGTTTGCAAGAGTTTAATGACCTTTTCTATCTCTCTCTGGGCATCATTACCCCCCCCCCCACACACACACACACACACACACGCACGCACGCACACGGACACATACACACAAACTCACACGCACGCACGCACACGGACACATACACACAAACTCACACACACACACACGCACGCACGCACATTCACACGCACACACACACATACCCTCGCACACACACGGACACATACACACAAACTCACACGCACACACACTCTCACACGCACGCACGCACGCACACGCACACATACACACACACGCACACACACACTCACACACACACACTCAGACACATGGACACATACACACAAACTCACACACACGCACACACACTCACACACACTCACACCCACACACACTCACCCACACGCACACACTCACACCCACACGCATACACGCACCTGTCAATTCCAGCCACGTCTTGCCATTAATAACACAATCTATTGACCAGAATAAGAACATTTGCTCCTAGGCTTGGCTTAGAAAACAGAGAGCGGGGTAGGGTTAACCATGTGTACTTACGTCAAGCCGCTAGTTCGAAGGAAAAAAACTCTTACGCATAAAAGAGCACAATCTGTCATTTACAACAGTGTCGACACCAAAAAGCCCGAGTTTATTTCCGTTATATAATCTTATTCTTTCAGACAAACGTCACAGATGCTGCAACGAGCTGTGACACCAAATCTTTAGCAGTCAAAACAGGAAATTCAGTTGACCTCATATTACGAGTGACTAAAACCATCAAAATGAAGAAACCTTAATAAAAATTTCATTTGTCTTCCTCACGTATATTCTGATTAACTATTACAGGCCACTAAGATCATGAATTCGTGACAGTTTTTATATATATTTTAAAGTATAAACAATACATGGACCGTTATATGATGAAGTTCAGCGGTAATGGAGGAGGAAGCGCAACAGAGAGGTTCGAAAGTTGGCCGGGTGTCGCTGGTCACGGACATCATTAGGGCAGCGAAAGTAAGATGGGCTGGACACGTTTTGTGGGCAGGGTTGACAGAAATATTGTATGAGTGTATGAGATGGAGATGCTGGAGAGAAGGCCCAGAGGGAGACCGTGAACATGATGGAAGGACAGGCAGGATCAGGACGGCTCACCAATAGTAGAAAATGAGTGTAAGTTTTCTTAAAGAAATAATAAATTTAAAAAAAAACAAACAAAACATCGATGCTGGACAAATGTAGATGGCGCCACGTGACAACTTTAAACTGAGTGACATGGCAGGCATCTGCTAAGTCACTTAAGAGGAAAACGATAACTTCGGGAGCTCGCACCTTTCTTCCGAAGGTTGTCCGTTATATCACCACGATTTTCCTTTTGGTTAACGGACGCATGATACCCCTAGAACTGCCTCACTAGCTAACGGAAAATATTCTTCGTATAATCCCTCTCGTCTAAGTTCCCAGTAGAGAATGTCGCATTTGAGGTGGGAGGAAACCAGAGTGCCCGAACGGATGCCATGTGGCCGGCTGGTGAAGAAGAGGAAGAAACGGTGCTGGAAAGGTGTGGCAGATGTAATCGGGCACGACCAGGATTCGAACTTAAGGGACAGCATTTAACCTATGGCCACCAAAATGTGACAACCAATATACATGCGTATTCTTAGTGTTCTACAGATATGTAAGGCCGGTTGACTAAATCTCGCAAATGGGCGACTTTTGGGGCCAATGGGGCCGGCTCCAGATGATAGATTGCAAGTGTTTTTGTTTTCAGGTAGTTTTCTTGGCTACCAAATCTGCAATTGGAAGTGTTCGTCATACAGCGGAGGTCTAAATAAATATACTTGTGGGGGGAGGAAATTAGATATATAAATAGATTACTGCCTTATATTTGTGTACAGTCCGCAGTTTAGCTGGCAATTTTTCTACACAACTGGAATCGTGGTTCACAACCGACTAAGAAGAAAGCTGATAGGAATATCTATCATTATCGGGGAATTCTAAAGAGTTTGATGCCAAGAAATCCGTTTAGTTGTAGATCGAAAGTATGATGGAGCCTCGCGATAGACTAACGAAACCGCTGTCGGTCTGACAACGGAAAGGTTTTCCTTAAATAACGGATCTGTGGATGAGACGGTAAGATCACCAGCAAAGGTTACCAGTGATGATGTTCCCAATAATCTAAGATACCGTTATCTAATATCTCTTAAACTGTTTGCTCGCACAAGCCGACATGTTTTCCAGTCTCCTTATTACACTACAGTGAAGCGAACGAATTTATCAACTATTTGACACTAAGTTCTTTGAGTACAAAAAGTAGGGATTAGTTAGAATTTCCCATTATTCTGCTAGCGGACAGGTTGGACTTGGCACGATGGCCTGTCGTGTATATTTACACGAAATAAACTGACCGCGCCATCTTGCGGTAGGAGTTGAGTGCGCCCGATTTAGTTCGAAAGAGTTTCCTAGTCGCGGATAAGAGCAAACGTTTGTAGTTCTTAAACGAAGCGCAGGTGGCGCCTCGCTCCAGAAAACTACTGATGAGTAATTGAGAAATGAAGCTCGCCCTTTTAAAGAGAGATTTGCATGGAAGTTAATTGGCCGGAATACGAGTTCGACGATCACGCAGAAGGGCCATCCCTCAGAGAGGACTAGAACTCAGTAGTTACGGTCGACACTAATGGCTTGGTGGAGGGCCTAAGCCTAAAAGAATCTTTTGAAGTACATTTGGCATAAATTACCTTTAATAAGTAATTATCACTTTTTCTTCAAAAAAAAAAAAAAAGACAAAGTTCCATACACATTTCCATCAGCCGTGTTGTCTGTGATCTTAAATAAGCGGTCCCCGATGCATCGCTGGCTCCGTCACTGTTACAAACGCGCACATGGCAGACCCTTAACGCCATTATTAAGACATTACTACCGCAGGACTGAAAGCAGCAACGTTTAGACGTTGATCCACTATTGCTCCGCCTTGTGTAGAGTCGCCACAGATCGACACACAAGAGTTCTCATACTTCGGAAAAAGAGACAGTTCAGAACCTGAGCATTTGTACGTGACGTTCATTAAATATTATACATTTTAATTTTGTACTACAAACGCTAATCCTATCCATAATTTGGCAACATATTTCCGATTAAAGGCTGAATTATGCTGGCGTTTGTACCAACAGCGAACGGAGCGTACGCTTCATGATCGAAAATTAAAAATGAGAGCCTCACTAGCGGATATCGCGAGGTTTTCGAGAAAATGAGAGCCTCCTCGTGACGTCACTTTATCGATTTCACAAAACGTCAGTAGGCATCACGTGGTCGTTCGCGGGTACCGTGAGTGGCCGGCCCAGGAAAGACTGTGATCGCTGACTTCGTTTGTTGTGACATTCTCAAAAAATATCCTAGAGATGCTCAAGGGGGGTAAGGATCATCGGATCGGATTGGGTTTGACCGAGGAAAACCGGTGTGAAGTTATCTCCGTGTTCCGTAGACCGTTTCTCAGCACACCTGACAGAGAACCGTTCTCATTCTGACACATCTCACCTCCATCTGCATACACAAACAGTATTGAAAGAAAAGGGGGAAAAGCAACTTTGTCTGTCACATCGCCTAGGTATTCAGATGATATCTGGCGTTACTGCAATAAACGAGGAGATTACGACAATGTCAGTTAAGCAAACCGCCGGACCGTGTCACAACTTCCAGCAGCGTGGATAGTTTGAAGACGCATGTGAGATTGACAGCGACTCGTGAAACTTCCGTCACATCAGAATCTTTCGGGTATTAATAGGGTGATAAACACCCTTCCATTGGTCGATTTCTGAGGCACCGGTGGTGGTAGAATTTTTTGTTCTCCGCTCTGCGGAGAGGTGTGGGCGCAGGTGCCCCTGCTATCAAAATTCATAATCCGCAGTTACTGGCACAACGCTCAGCGGTAACAGGCACTTCTTCGATTTGGGATACTTTTCGATCACGTGTCTACATCGGTAATGCACACAGGTGTGAAAAAGAACCGGTTTTACAGGCATTCGCTTCTATAAGAGTTGTTGACTGGTGCATACAATTCTCACGCCTCCTATACATATCTAGTGAATCTCATGCCACGAGAAGACAGCTAAGGAAAATTTATATTTTTATTTAAATCATCCGTTTTTTTTTGGTCGGGTAGTGTACATAGATATATACGCGTAAGTTTATCTAATTTTAGAAAGTCGTGAAAGTCTTACAGATATTCACTAACTAGGGAGGAATATAAGCAACCCAATCTGATTACTTATTTACATACTTCCTCCAAGCATCACTTTAGTTCAAACACTAGATGATGAATTAACCCTTTGTCTACCAATACTCGCGATAATTGGATCACCCAGCGCTTTTACCGTGTGGAATTCCATTACATTTTAACGTAGTCGCTTATATAAAGGTTCGCCCACCGGTCATGGAAGGACTTTCCAGATCAGGTTCACTCTGGTTATCTATGAGTCCGGTCAAAACGAGATGCAGGTAGGCTTACAAAGGAAAATCTGATTACTTTTCGGTCTTGAGTTTTCCTGTAATTACGTTAAAAATATTAAGTGTGTTCGTATTTGGTCAGCACAAAGCCACAATATTCTATTCCACTAGATACGAGAACCTCGGTAGAGCTGCACGGATGAACCCTAACCCTCGGCTCTGGACCTCGGATTCACCTCCATTCCTACCTTGAGCCAGTTTCGTCGAAAGTTTCCTTTTTTGCTTTGGCGAAAACTACGGTAGCACGGATTCACCAAAAAGCTTTGTGATGTGCTAAATTCTATAGTCCAAACAAGAATCTATCCTCTACCGCAAAAGATAGATAAAGGGATAAGTTCATGCTGCAGAGACAGTAAGCCATTTTTTAAATTTATTTTCATTGAAAAACATTAATGCCAAGACCCCAAGATTTAGTAATATTGAAAGAATATAGCCAATTGTCTTTTAAAATGATTGTATCTCATGCAAGAAATGGACGTAGGGGACTCATGCTGTTTAACAAACTACATCCAACTAGAAATAGTTGACTAATTAGACTATGAATATAATATATTTACATGCCTCTTTAAGACGCGACTATAGGAACCTCAGAAAATGTATGGATTCTGAACTTTAATTACTTTCTTTGCTAAATAGGTCATTATTTAAAGAATAGTACAGTAAGTAGATATTTTATATCGCTGTTGCTATTATAATTCTACTTATATTTCTGCCAATTTTCTGCGCGTTGCAGAATCTCATGCTACATCAACCTCCCCAGAGAAACCACTGCGAGCTTTCTTTCTGCATTTATTTGCGGATAAAAAACAATTCTGAATTTGATTAGTAGACAAAAACAATCAACTATTTTATTGGGATTTTATATATAATTTTTTACCAGACAATAGCTTTTTATTGTATTTTGCGACAAATAAAAGCATATATTCCTGCACGAAAAGTTGTTGTCATTTGTAATTATTATTCACAAAATAGAAACATAAAGGGATATTCCAGGAATCTGTTCTTGTGTCGGCTTTTTTCTATTAAATGGTTTTAATATATACCTTACAGTATCCAAAATTACTCTTTCTAACAATGTTTTAAGTGGAAATACCTAGTGCTAGTAAATAGTATGATTTCGGAGTGTCGTTAATTGCCAGTGTAGCGTACCTGGCTGTTGCTGCAGCTTAACTGTTATTAGAACAACGTATTTCGTGAACCATAACCTTACCACCTTAATAATACGCAGTTTTCTCAAGGAATACATAAATGGAAAAGGTTACCAAAGTTTCCAACCGAAAACAAGCAACGTACCAGTCAAAATTCCCGTATTTTTATCAAGTGTTTTTACTGCTAATCCGTAATTCTAAAAAGGAAAAAAATGCTTTGCAATGTACGCATTGTCTTAGTTAGACTATGGTGGGGAAAGAGTTATTCGTTTCTGGTTGACCTTTTACCTCTCATTCAATTAAACTAATCAACACAGTTTTTGCTGACTTATATCTGAGACTTGTTTCTGGCTAATATTTGGGGGGGCTGAACTCAAATATCACATTGGTTTTTGCCTATCACGCCGAGTTTTTGCTCTACAGCATACTCCCATTTTCGATCAATCGCCATAGAAAAGTACCCGATTACAATGATTTCCACAATCACCTCAATCCTATTCTTATCATTTTATTTAGAATACCATGAATCAATTTTGAGATTAACAAATATATTGGTTAACTATGACATATCAGGTCAAAATATTGAAATAGAAAAATATAAATTGATGCTAGAATTGAATGAATTTTAGTCAAAATGGCACAAACTAAGCCAGAGTATTCTTATCATTTCATTTAGAATACCGTACAAACAAAACAATGATAGACATGGGTTTATTTACATTAACTGATATCAGTAAATGACGCATTCTTCTTTCATGGATTTGTGGGCTTTTCTGGAGTGCTTCATTTCCAGACAGTTTCTTTTAATACTCTAGCAGTAGTCGGCCATCGTGTGAGTATCCCACCTTCCTTGGTATCGCTCCTCCATAGCTTGTATATCTTGATGGAACCTTTCACCTTGCTCATCACTTACATCACCTAGATTTTCAGGAAATTTATCAAGATGACTGTTGAGGAAATGAACCTTTATGCTCATGTTGCAACCCAGACGATGAAAATTCTTAAGAAATGTTTGAACGAGATCTTTGTAATTTTCAGCTTTTTTGTTTGCCAGGAAATTCTTCGCAACAGCCACGAAAGAAATCCATGCTCTTTTCTCCGTATCATTCATGGAGCTCGTGAAATGTTGATCTCTCATCAGTTTTCTGATTTGTGGCCCATCAAACACACCAGCTTTTATTTTTCATAACTGAGGCTAGGAAATGTTGCGCATATGTACTTAAAACAGTCACCTTCTATGCTCAGAGATTTAACATACTGCTTCATTAGACCCAGTTTGATGTGGAGAGGAGGAAAGATGATTTTTACCCGATCTACTAGTGGTTGGTTTTTGATATTTGGTTCTCCGACATTTAAGCATGTTCTCACCGGCCAGTTCTTCTGAGTCCAATGCTTGTCCTTAGCTCTACTATCCCACAGGCACAAGAAACATGGATATTTCGCGTATCCTCCTTGTTGACCAAGTAAAAGGTTAAACATTTTAAGATCCCGTAGAACAAAAACTTGACGTGATGGGCAAAAACTGATTTTATTTTTGAAATCAGCGCCCCCAAACTAGTTAAAAACAAGCATCAGATCTTAGTCAGCAGGAAAAAGTGAAAAAATGTTGGCCAGTGTAACGAATCTTCATATATTTTTCATCGTATGCTTTGTTTTAAAAATATTTTTAACTTTTTAAAAATTTTAATGTGAATGCTTATTTATTTATTCGTGCATTTAATATTTTTGTATGTAAAGAAAGTACAATATTCGGTACAATTCTGAGCTCAAAAGGAAGGCAGGCCAAGATGAAACTGAATTTATAGCACATTTCAAACTCGCTGCGCAAAGTTTACACACCGAACATTCAGAGAGAAGAGATTTTGTTTATTTAATATAAAAAATAAGAACTTGACGGTGTTGCCATTCGTTTTCACTGTTTTATTTACCTACATTACCTTTAACCTCTTATTAATGTTTAAAGCATTTTGTCTTTCCCTCGTAGAAGAGATTATGTAGCATCATGTGACATTTCAGATCCTTCCCTTGAAGTACCATGTTCTTTAATTGATACAGTAGACAGAATGAAAAAGGAAATACAATAGATTTTTAGATTCGATAAAAATTATGATTCGTAGGTAATTTAAACAGATGAATAGTATTCAACGACTAATGTTAGTTGACAATAGCTACTTTTACTATACACACAAATTAAAAATATCTTTATAATCCTTGTATTTATCCGTAACACTCTTTGTGCATGAAATTTAAGTATATGACGCATTCTGTATACAGTTAGATTATACTTAAGACACAACAAGGTATAGTAAAAGGCATTAGCATTTTAGATATTGTTATTTTATTATTTTCTTATCCTGATTTGACATACAAAAACAACTGACAGTCTATAGACAAAGTTGAACAGTGATTATCACAAGTATTGACAACACTTTTGTTCGATACCAGCGTAAGAAATCTTCAGTTATCAATAATCGATGTGGCTACTCTGAACAGCAAGCCACATGCTTTTCATCTTTCATGTCACTCGGGCTGATGGGATGACTGTAACATTTCGTGGAGAGTACATTTTATGCCGCGCTAGGTGTCCAAAGCTATCCAGCAGGTGCTCAGTGGTACATAGATCAAAGAATCTGGACGCCTAATTTGATAGCTAGACGATGTGCTTATTCAGAAAAGCAAATGTCACTTTGGCTGTGCAGAGGCAGAGAATTTCATGGTGAAAGGCCAGCTTCCATAGACCCCCAAGGAGAAAGCCACGGGTTGCAGAAAGCTACCAATGTAACTTTGAACCTTCAGGTTGCTGTTTATAACCACGAACGGAATCAGGAAATAATGGCAGCCTACACTATCACACCGCTGGCGCCGAATCGACTTTCGTAAAAACGTAGTATTAAGCAAACGTCTCGTGTTGTCGGCGATAAACTTCGGTGTGTCGATCCGTGAAAAATCATATTAAACCTTGATTCATCAGCATCTTCACCGATCCAAATGTTTTTCGGTATAGGGCTGGCCGTTGTCTTGCCAATGAAGTTTTATCGTCGATCCTACTGTGTCTGTCACTGTAACGCCATTAGCACTGGTTCTTTTCCGTCTGGAATCGGTTGTGAAGATATTGCAGGAGGATATCGATCTTGGGCTCTGGTGTTCTCATGTGGAACAGCCGAGCGTGTCGGTGGTCGGGGTCGGACTCTGTTGGGTGGACGTTATATCAGTGGAAAATTCCCGAAACCTATTTTCCTCTCGGAATAACGAGATTTTTTTAAAGGGTGCAGTCTCAGACTTCATTCTTTGTTCATTTAAGTTCACAGCTTCGAAACGAAAATCGACAGACGTTTTCTAGATTTATTTTTGAAGTCGGCACATTTGTTAAAACAACTTATCTTGATCAGTTCGCAGTTTTTATTCCATACTATTTTAAACGGTTAACCAAATCGATACTGCGTTTTTATGTTCCTCCCCGTATAACGGCCACCTTTAGGCTTACAACAACAAAAGAAATATTTATTTATTATTGTACTATCCTCGGCTCAGCTCTTCAAGATGATCCACTCAATATTTTGATTGCTGGTGCCAACACACACCTGTACGCTATAGCACGCCGGCTCTTCGTTTGCTCAGGGTGTTTGTGCTAGAGTTAGACTTTATAAAGTTATCTGCAGATCAGCGAGGATACCCTTATTGTTGACGTTGGCTGAAACAACCTACGGTATTGTTCCGTATCTCACGGAAACAATTCCACGACCGTCGGTGTTTTCATTCTCGACTGTTTTGTGAAGTAGTTTAAAAATTATGTTGCTGATCGAAAAATGTACGAATCAAAAAAAAAACCCTATTTAAACGAAAGACGACCAGAATCGTGGCATTTTACAGACAGACTTCATCCTCCGTCACCTTGAACTTTACCTTAAGGATGGATACAGTAATTTCACATGGCGACAAACGAGGTCTGAAAATTGTGTGGTTTTATTTATTTTAAATTCCTTTCTTTACTTTTTAAAAAAAAATTCTTACCTTTAATTTGCTTTCTCTGCAAGAGATGCGAAACCTTTATGATCTTTAAGAAAATATTCAACAAGAACTTTATAGCTTTTACCTGCAAGGTGTAAATAAGACGCGCTGCACTCTCTTAATTAGGAACTCATGTAACCAGATATCAGAAAGATCCAATGAATCAAAACGATTTCTTGGAACACAAAGATAACTTCACGATGCTAAGTTTTTATAGCCTAAAGAAAAGCATCTCTTAGCTTCTATACGGCTTCTCATTAATTCTAAATGTCAATTAAACCATAAAACCCTATGCTAAAAGATATATAAATATACCGGTTTCCTGTCCTGTTGATGCATCCACCCGATAATATTACGTAAAGTAATTCTGGGCAACTAAAAATCGATCTTTTTTCGTGGCGATTCAATTATTGGAAAAAAAAATTGTATCTGTCCAAAGGTTTCCGGAACCCGTCATCTGTGCTAACGATGCGCATAGGAACCGAGACGGAGAGACCATAATGGCATCGTGAACACCACCTTGCGTCACCAGGGAGAATGACAGACTATGAATGACAGCGACTATGAGCACGCGATCTACACGGAGCCATTAAGGCAAATCTGCATATTGGTCGCGTTGCATCCTTCCATAAATAGGTAAAACGGCTAACGACAGGGATAAATCGTCAGCGTTAGTCTGACCCATTCTAATAAAATCGGCTTGGAGCGCGGCTCACGTTCACGAGATCGATCCCTTCGGCTTTCTGGCGTTCTGTTTGTAACAACGGTTGCTATTTGCGGGGGGGGGTCGTGTTTCCAAGTGTTCGCCGTTAATCAAACGATGATCGGTCCTAACCATCTACGTGCGGCGTGACCACCGTTTTACCCCGAACCCTGGACTCTGCTAATGGAGCCGGGCCACTGGCGTAATAAGATTAAACGAGCGATCAGATTATGGTGGCCATTATCTTGAAGACTCATAATCCTACGGCTTGCAACAGAGATGACGCGATATCTGTTCCTTGCTCCTTGGATTTGATCGAAATGAAAGCACGCACAATCTCTCCCCCCCCCCGGAGGTGGGGGGAGGTATAAATCAATCATGGGCTTTGCTATAACTTTCTCGGCAGAAACAGGTGGCGATGTCTCGATTCGAAGCGATTAGATGATGCTTCGAGAAAGGTTTCTCATTCGATCGCCAGAGGTCATTTCAAAAAGCCAGACAACTTCGGTGGCCATCAAAGATTAACTAAGTACAACTTCTCTCCAATGATGATGGATGGGATCTGATGGCAGGGATGTCTGATATACTGACGATTTTAAATAGCTGTTAAATAAAGAGGATAAACTACATCACCTCAGAAGCGCATCCGTAAATAGGTCAGTTTATTTTTTGACATCACGATGTCTGTAGTACGGGATTAAACTATCAATATCGATTCATACTAACTTAAATTTGTGTTAATTTTTGTTGTAGATATTAAATACACGCTTTCTTGTTTTCCTAATCCGTAAAACCATGAGCACTGACGTTTACATCCTACAAATAATTTTGCAATAATATCTATCATCATCTCGATGCATATTTTGTCGATGACTTTAAATCAGAGGGACTGGATTTAGGAAAATTGTAAAGATTTAAAATTTTTAATCGAAGTTACTGCAAAACCCAAGCATGGCTATCAAGATAGACCGCTTTACGATAATCAAAGGGCGACAACTCTTTCTTAAACGAACACGAAACTTATCTTTTCGGTTTTAAGATACCTTTTCGTCTTTGCGGGGAATTGCAGCACGCAGAGAAGACAAAGGAAAACGAATTTCCGGCCAGATTCCCCACCATTTCAGCGCCTGTCGCATCAGGGTTGGCTGCAAACGCGATGTTGCCACACTTTTAGTTAATCGGCATCTTCTCTCTTTTTCGTCAGTATATTCCGAAAATGTTAGAAATCTTCCGCGACGAGTCTTTCGATGCTTTACCGATGGCCACTAAAACGAGTAGTTTTGCGGTAAATTCCCCTATAAAAAAGCGTGGATATATTGATCACGTGCCACGAGCCCTGCCTTTGTGAACGGTGAGCCTCCCCCTGTAAAAAGTAGATTGCCTTTTCATATTGTTACCAAAGATTTAGTTATATGAATTAGGAAAACTGCAAATCTAGCGAATTACTAGTTTGGCAGACGAAATTCAGCTGGTTCTAAATATGTTACGAAAGTCGATAAATAAATATATAAAAAAGAAAAGACCATTTTGCCTGGGTAGTATATCACATGTTATGCACAATCGATTTTGAACATGGACTCAGGTTACATCAACGTATGACTGCGAACACGCACACACACACAAACGGCAAATCGTGTTACATTGAGACAATACTGAACTTTTAATCATCCAAAGTATTTTACATGCAAATGCTATTACGACTCTCTGTGCATCTACAATAAAACTAAAAGTTATGCAGCGAGTAAACACGTGTGTGTGTGTGTGTGTGTGAATAACCTTACATGTGGTAAACATGGACGAGTCAGGTGTGCATGTCTAACCTTACAGGTGGTAAACAGGATCGAGTCAGGTGTGCATGTCTAACCTTACAGGTGGTAAACAGGATCGAGTCAGGTGTGCATATCTAACCTTACAGGTGGTAAACAGGATCGAGTCAGGTGTACATGTTTAACCTTACAGGTGGTAAACAGGGACGAGTCAGGTGTGCATGTCTAACCTTACAGGTGGTAAACAGGGACGAGTCAGGTGTGCATGTCTAACCTTACAGGTGGTAAACAGGGACGAGTCAGGTGTGCATGTCTAACCTTACAGGTGGTAAACAGGATCGAGTCAGGTGTGCATGTCTAACCTTACAGGTGGTAAACAGGGACGAGTCAGGTGTGCATGTCTAACCTTACAGGTGGTAAACAGGACGAGTCAGGTGTGCATGTCTAACCTTACAGGTGGTAAACAGGGACGAGTCAGGTGTGCATGTCTAACCTTACAGGTGGTAAACAGGGACGAGTCAGGTGTGCATGTCTAACCTTACAGGTGGTAAACAGGGACGAGTCAGGTGTGCATGTCTTACCTTACAGGTGGTAAACAGGATCGATTCAGGTGTGCATGTCTAACCTTACAGGTGGTAAACATGGACGAGTCAGGCAACGAATCTGCTTATAAAACTTCAGTATAAATTCCCATTCTTGAGTAGTTGGAATTCGGTGTAATGTTCCTTCACATACAAACTACATATATATATATATATTTTTTTTTAGACAGAATTTCAATTATCCAAATATTTCAATTTTCCGAAAATCTCCTGGTCTTATCTGATTGGGATAATTAAGGATCTACTGTTTTAGATTAGGTATTTTATGTTTGACGGCAGGTTTTCAAATGATTTATAAATCTTGTTTGCAAACTATACTTTCGGCGAAAAGAAATTAGGAATTATTACTGAAGATGATTTCCAATACAGGGAGCGACATTACGGCTGTTAGAAATGCTAACAGAATGGCAGAGATGTTGGACGTACAAACAGCTTTACCGCTAGTTCTCAGCTTGCTGTGCAAGCTTAAATCGACATCAAAAAGACAGAATTGAATTCCTAGAAAGAGTTGTTTTATAGATTGCCTATAGAATATCGACAAATGTATATCTAATGCATGGAGAAGCATTAAGAAGATAACCTTTATCATTGTTCTAGAGGAATGTTCAACAAAAGGATTACGAGAAAGTGTGAAGGAAAAAAATTTTTTCTTTTAAGTATCTACCATTCAAAGCTTCAGCCTGGATTAATATGAGAGTTTAGCAACAGAAATGCAATAAATGTTACAGATTTCCAGCCTCAAGGATTGACAGCAAAAGGTGAATCAGTTTAAAAATTGCATTGATACAACATCTTTATCATGGCTCCTACCTTCTTAGGTCTGACTGAAGCCAAGTTTATCCGTCACGCTCAATTTATCTTTAAGAGCTTTGATAAAGAACCCAAAACCAAAACTTTTGTGTATGTGGATTTTCCAAGCCATTAAAAACGGCAGATAGCATACCATCGTTCACGATGGTATTTCAGAGGTAGGGAAACCATCAAAGATAGAGCGACGATGAATTCTACCGATAGTTGGCTTTATACTTCAGCCGTAACGTAAACAATACAAAATAAAAACAAAGCCACTTATGACTGCTGCCAGATCAGATTGGTTTTCTCAGGTGTGTGTACCCAAACACCGAAACACTGCCTCGTTGTATCAGAATTCTAATGTTCATACTTTATGCTGCCAAAGCGGAAAGTCGCCGCGTAATTGGAGCTGATCACGTGTCAGAAGTTACTGCACGGCACGGATTCCATAGACAACAGTAAAAAAAAATTGCCCCCAAAATTGAATGCGCGCCCGCTATCGCCGTTCAGAGGATAAACAACGTTTCGTTATGGGAAATCGTTTATTAAATTGCATATCGCGATTGATCTGAGGCTGCATTCACCCACATGTCGAAGTTTACACACCGTTGCTTCACAATGTTGCTGTAGTTTTCATTTTGCTATCCTGAGTATTCATCTCGTGTCACTTTTCATACTTGCATTTGTTGGCTTTAAAAAAAGGACTATTTTTAGCTAAATTCTTTTTCTTCCCCTCTTCTGCTGCTCAAATTGAAAGAAAACCCCAATAATTTATCTTATTTCCTTTTCTTCAACATTCTAAGAAAATCGATGTGTGAGATTTAATAAGAGATGCAAATTGAAGTAAAGCTAACCAAACTCTCGTGTTAATTTTTCCAAAAAATCGATATTATAAAATTATATTTTTAACAATTTAATCTTTCACTGTAATTAATATTTTTTTAATTAAGTATAAAACAAAAAAATTATTTAAAAATATAAGTAGCGCCAACAGTTTTTAGGGTAACAGCGACAGTATTTGTGCGCTTGGATTGCCGATCTGTCAGACTTCGTTACAGTGGTCAGACCTGTTTACATGGTTGTCGTTCTTTGAAGTCTGAGAAATCTTCAGGCAATGAGACACACAAAAAAAAAAGTCTGTCAACGATAAGATTTGTTAGTTATTCGTGCGTAATGGAAAAAATGGAATCGCACCTATAGACATTCTGTTAGGACAAAATGGCCACCCATGAAACATCTCGAGTTAAGGCATTGCGGACATCTGTCCGGTTCTCTGTTGACCCTCAGTTTTGTCGTTTCGCTCGAATGAACGAATATGAATATAGAGAAAGGTCAGTCAGTCATTCCAGAAGTCCTGTTTGCAGCCCACAGTTTTACATAATGGCGTGGGCAGCTATTTGGAACGTTGGAATATTGGTCTCGCATTCACCAAGGGATGTCTGTCGGTCTGCTTTTGTCGGAAGCCTATTTGCGGCATGTGAATTTCAAACTTAGAAACCCGAGTTACTCACTAGGTTGCAAAGTGCAAATAAGATAAGCCGCCGTAATAACGCCATCATTATCGCTACGTGGAGGAAAAGTATATGTATCATATTGACTCGCCATTGTGCCAAGTTTTAGCTCGTGTAGTGCGTCCACGTATGAAGCTATTCACAATAAGTTATGCTGAAAGCAATTTATCTTTGTGTGCAGACCACTAATTTGCCTTAACGGTTTGCTATTACTTTGTTTTTATACTCCATGGATGATAATTTCCCCGAAGATTTACGTCAATGTAGAAACTATTAGTGTAATATTACTTTACTGTTATTCAGTCAATCAAAACAAAAGCTTTGTTTTTTGTGGTAAAAAACAATATCAGCACTCTAATTTTATTACAAGAATTATGAAAAACATTTCAAATAAAAATTATTCCATTTAATATATTTCCCAGTGATATCACAAAAATGTGTATAGATTATTAATCAATAAATTTTTCTGCATTAGTATTCCAGAATAACTAATTTAATATGCGTTACGTCAGATTGTATGCAACAAAGCCCTTTGCTTATAATTTTAGAGAGAGAGAGAGAGTTCTCACGAGATAAATATCTAATATATAGCTATTACTGCGTATATATCGTATCGACTCAGAGAACACATAATTGGAGAATACTATTCTTGGAAAGCACTACGTGCTATATTCCCACCCCAGAAGCATCGTTTTAGATCGCGGTTGCTCGTGACGATACAATGCCCGTCAAAATCCGCTCACAACAAGAAATCGTTATTGTGATTTTAAAAACTTCCGCAAAGCCCACATTATAGTCAGGTTAATCAACGTTGGGTTTTGGAACTTATCGATCTCCCGGGCTCTCTCGATCACACCCCTAACGGAGTCACTGTTGGTTATCTTTCCCTGATTGTTGCTGAGAATAAAACTGCGGATATCATGTTAGCTGAAGGCCTCTATTACCCGTGTTTTGTATTCATAGTACAAAACGTCGAAAAACGAATTTCACACATTTGGAATTTCATAAGTCTGTTAACTTTATGACAAAAAAAAAACATTTTTTGGAATCTGCACTGTAAAGTTAATTTCTTTCTCTTGTTGCCTGTCAATGGAAATCTCTCAAATTTACCACCGATGATGTTGTGCATACATCCAAACCATTTGGAAAATTATTCATAGCATTGCGCATCCACGCTCGCTACTAGAAACGTCTTCTCGATAGCTACAGATCAGGTCCGGTAATGTCCGCAGCTCGGTTCTCTAAAGATTTTTCTTCGTGTGGCCCTACAGTGTTCGCTTTTACGTGATTTTTCAAAGGACTGGATTCTTGGAGGAAGCACGATAACGTACAATTTAATGGACCATTGCTAAAGAACAGCAAAAGAAGCAAACGTAGACATTAAATAAGATGAACTGATCTACATATTGAAATAGGTGTTCCCACGCAGTCACCCACTATTCGGGCATAAACATTTACATTTATCTTTTCTCTCATTAGTGGCAATACCAAAAGTGGGTATTGTAATAAATATTGCAGCTATTACTGCCATAAACAGCTTACACCGCCTGCTAGGAGACAAGCAAGAGCAGAGAATTTCTGAATCTTATAAGGACATTAAATATTTTCCTTGCTCGAGTAATCGTTCACTCACTCGAAAAAGTTAGAAAGCGGTTCTGAGATTACGTGAATTATTGTAAGTTGTCCTTAAGATAAGAGCAAATTCTTCTTTGTTTACGATGATGCATGTGACTTTAATGGATTTACCTGATCGATACACTGCTGAAGGTTTTTCCATAAATGCCACAGTACTTGCAATAAAATGACTAAAGCAACCGTAATAGGGTATTTGTTACACCATTATCTTTCAAGCTAGAATACAATATTACAAGAGAGCTGCATTTTGCAACATGAAGATGATATATCACAGGTAAAAGGCGATAGCTTTTGTTTATTAAAGAACAATAACCACTGCCTGATCTCTAAAATCCTTGTAAGCAGATAAGCATTTTGTCTGTATATAGTGTGAGCTTTTAAGCAGATATCACGTTAATATCACATAGCAGCATTCTTCAGTCTTCTTTCCGGTCCAGCTATTTCTGAACTTTAAAAATAGCCAGATTAATTATAATAATTGGGCTGGTGTGATGAAGGACAGGAGTTCTAGGTTTCGTATCATTTATTTGAATAAATTATTGAATCCTTATTTAAATCTTTATCATCATTGAAAATATCAAATTTAAATTGTTGAATTCCTTGTTCATTAAGTTTTTGACAAGTAAATTAGATTTTCTCTTCGCAATTATGGTAACCAATCAATTTATAATAAAATGCTGTCAAAAATAAAAGAAAATTATTGAATATTAAACTAAAATAAAAGCAGAATTTTCTTTTTTACAAAATGAAGTTTACGTAGGTTTGACATGATTTGGTTTCAGCAGTAAAAATATTTTTAACTTACCAAATATACATAAAATATAATTAAATACTCTCATATCAGTGCTTCGGAGATTCATTTAGGCTTTTCCGAAGTGAGAGTTGGAAATGTTGTCTCGTCAGACGTGTATATCTGCATAGCGAACCATCCTCTCTAACTGACGCACAATTAGATACCATACAGCGTCATGTACAACTGTGGCTGCTGTCTTCTGAGTCTGAGAGTTATAGCATCTTCAATACGTGGTTTAAAAATGCAAAAAAAAAAAATTTTAATTTATTTTCTCGAAATGTATGATACATCATTACCGAGAATACCTTAGTTATGGTACAAGGTGATCCTGTTAACAGATTTAACGGTTTCTTAAGCTATATTCTAACGTTCCAGGTTTTATTTGATTTAACGCAGTTTAATCGGAAGCAAAACGTAGATTGTATACAGCTTCTAACTTAAATGTTAGACCTCTAACCTCTTCATCTGATCAAAGACCGAGAGAGAAGCAATTCGATGGCTTATTGTTGTACAGCGAGCTCGGACATATCCCTAATTCTTAGATGTGTTTGTTGAGTCGGGGCCGACAGGATGGTCTACCGAACTGGTGCGTCTTGGATTACCGGAATGCACGGATTGCGGTACTTTCTCACGCAGATTCGGCGGAATGACGACTTGGCGGTTGCTCCGAGGCAGGCAGCCATCTTTTTTCGTCCTACCACGAATATTAACTTATTAATGTGATTTTGTATTCCGTATATGAAAATATTTATTCTGTGGTTCGTTTTACTGCTTATTCTCAGAATAATTGGATTCGCTGCGGACTTTAATTCGTGGTAAAAGAATCACAAAATTCTCTAACCGATTGAAATCATCTACTGCTCATCTTGGCAATCATAGAATTATTTTAGAACCGCTTTATCCCATCTTTCTTTCGTCTTGATCTTCCCCTCTACTTTTCCTTTCATCCCTCAGGGGATACCGTTTCCAAATATTCCTTTAACAGATGGAACCCTCGCTCCTGGTCATTTCTCTGCTCCTGTCTTCAATCACCTGTCAAATCCTTTTTTGGGTGTCGCTTTTTCCTCTCTGACTCATCAGAGTTAACCCCACGCCCTTTTTCAAGATCTATTCTTCTGTCAACAATGCAGGTAGTTTTGTTTTTTACATCAGAAAACAAAATCTCCTGTTTACAGTAGATTGACAAATCTTCTTCTGCACACAATATCCGAAACCGTTCGTGTTCTCTGTATTCCCTTTGGTCTCGACTTTAATCTGTCCTCTTACTGGCTTATGAATCTCTCCAAATCTCTTGCCATTCATACGTACCTTTATTGTTCTGACGGGTGGTTCTTTTTACTTTTCCTTAATTATTCTTCTCATCTCTTCTCAATATCAGCGCATTTTCAGCTCCTCCATTTTCCCCGCTTAGTTTTGGCCCTGACAAATCGCGAACTTTTATCCGTTTTCCCTCCCATTCCCCGTTTTTTTTCCAGGCCGGAGACCCAACCTTCCTAATTTGTGGCAAAAAAACGTAATACTTTTAGACATCGCTGCTCTTTCTTGTCTTTCATTCTTATCTTCTCCATCTTATATTATTCTCTTTCTTCTCTATCATCATATAGACGGAATTTGTAGCTTTGTTGTTTCTTTGCGATCGAGACAAATTTCTCCTTTTCTCGCACATCTTTCTACCTATAATAAAGTGAGAACTTTCCAAAGGCTTTTCTTTTACTTCCTCATCTTTGTTCAGAACTAACTAACCATCTTTACATTTAAAATTTCTTTCCGCTACCATTAGACTACTCTCATTATCCTTGCGGCTTAAACACTTTCTTCACCATTCTACACTAACCCTTTCGCATCATTCACACGCATACATCTCCTTATCTCACTACAGTTTTTTTTATACAGATTCTGCCAGGGTGTACTTCCTGTGGAGCGACGTTTCTGTTCTTTTCAAACATCATCCCAGCTTTTTTGTTCATTCTTTCAACAAAACCCAGACAAATCCGCCTTTTCCTCTTCTCTCTCTCTATTACGAGTTCATATCTCTGCACTGCCATTCTTATGATAATCTTCGTTTTTCTTCTCTCACAACATACCTTTTCCTATCAAAATAACGTGTGCATTACTAATCACTATATTTAGTCTAGGGTATGTCCACTGAACTTCCTGCCTGTATATTGGATATCAGATTTTAATATCACACTTTACTGGACTTATCCTCTCTCTCTCTCCATCTTTCTCTCTCTCCATCTCCCTCCCTCCCTCTCCCTCCATCTCTCCCTCTCTCTCTCTCCATCTTTCTCTCTCTCCATCTCCCTCCCTCCCTCTCCCTCTCCCTCCATCTCTCTCTCTCTCTCCATCTCTCAATCTCTCTCTCTCCCCATCTCTCCATCTTTCTCTCTCTCCATCTCTCAATCTCTCTCTCTCTCTCGATACTCAATTCTACTTGCATTCTTGTTTTCCGAATGTTTGCTCTTCTAATGTATTGGAAGAAAGATTAGTGGTAATCGTTACCTTCGTGCTTTACCTTAACCTCTTGTTTTAAACTTTATATATATTTCAATATTGATTGATGCACTTTATAAAGTCCATCTGCTTATATAATGTTTGTCATCTACACATAAATGTCTTTTAAAATGTTTGGAAAATTTTCTCTTTTTTTTTTCGTATTTCGATTTTCACTCTGTAGAAGTTTTCCTGATTAATTTCCATGAAAATCTTCAATCAATCAATCAATCGATCAATCATTCATTTTCTTCGGCGTTTCTCCCTTATCCCCTTAACTCCTTATTGGTACTGTCCGCTTATGATTCCAAGGAATCAGTCTGTGGAAAACAAAGTATTAGTTATAGTTGTGGGACGGACCCTCAATTTATTTTAACTTCTAGACATTTAAAAAGCAACGTTTTATGGTAGAAGTCTCACTAAAAACTCCCATGTTAGCTTCGTCACACGGAACAATCGACAATATACGATACATTCTATGGCTTTTAATTGTTTTTTTTTAAAAAAACAGAAAAAAGAAGAAAAAAAAACATCTACGGCAACATAGATTTGAGTTCGTAAAGTTTTGTCACTATTCTGGAAGATATCTTGGCAAATTGGTAAAATTTGTTCTTCTTGCAGCTTAACAGATAAATTTCTTGCTCAGAAACATGCAAGTAATAACTTGTAAAAGATAAAGTGGAAGAATACAGAGCATAATTACGTTCTGCTCACACCAGTAACAATCGTTGGATAGATGCTTTTAATGTGATGTAGTGGGTTACTTCAAGTTAAACCTTACAGGCAGGAAGGAAGCGATAGCGGCTGAGACAGCCATCAGTACGACTTTTAATTCGATTAGCATCGCCAACAACACTGGCAAGTAATTTATCTTACTCTTTAACATTTCCAATACTAAAGTTGTTTTTTCTCTTTTTTTTTACCCCTGACCCCTCCAGCGTACCGAAATCATGACTGATTTGGTGATGGTGTTCCGTGGTATTAATAACTGCAGATGGCGAGAACATTTCAAATGATATTTAAATATTAATTCCCACTGCGCCATCAGGATCATCTTTCAGTGGTGCGCAAACTCGTTGGCAGGACGATAATATCCCAAGTTGTTTACTCGTATTGAGAGTGAACCACACTCATCCCCATCTCCTTAGCTTTCTCTCTTATTATGTTATTTCATCGGTCCTACCAACGTCTCTATAAGAGACAATGGACTTGACTTTTGCTATCGACTAAGTTAAGGATCTCAACATGTCCAAGTATTTGTCAGAACATGGCAGACTTTCTGTAATAAAAAGTTTTCACGTTGAAACGGTTTTATAGGCGTACAGTGAAATACCGATACCCGATTAGCTGTTTAACGAACTATTTTCTTAAGTTTTATTACTCAAGAGATTTCAAACAAATTATACTACTTAACTAGCGGATGCAGCGCCTACAGGACAGATAGGGTGCAAACAGACGCGCCGTGTGCCACGGGAAACACGGCGAGTTTTCGCTTTGAATTATTTCTTACGAGGAAAAAGGAGAAAGAAAAAAAAAGTTTGCATAATAAAACATTTTAGTTGGTTTTCCACAGACCGACTATCAAATACCGAATTGCGTAAGGTGCGCTAATGTTGGGGTGATCGATGCTTTTTATTCGTCCGTAGAAATTAGCCAGATTTTAGCAATCAAGTACGATGGATAACTGTAATTATTAGACCAACGAAAACTTGTTGGAAATCTGCAAAGCGATAGATATCCGGAAACCCTCCCAGTCCTCGAGAATTTCGAATGGTGATAAAATATAAATTCCCCGTTTAGGAAATAATGTTTACTTGTTGATGAAACAAGAGAAAGTAATCATTATTAATGCAGACAGAATCATGAGATTTAGCAATCTTCATAGTTTAATCAAAGGCAAATTAAATTAACAGGTTTGTGATCTTTTATGAACTTTTTATTTCTTCTTCACTTGTTAATAATTTATCTTGAAGACCAAGTAAATAGGTTTGTAACCAATCAGCGGCTTACACGTAAACTGGGGGGGGTACAAGGCTCACCTGGCCGGTCGTAAAACGGGAGATTTTTCCAAGCAAAATTCTGTTGGATGAAATATTTCCGCTGGTTCGGAAATATTTATACGGGTGCTTGTCCGAACAACAACATGGCTCGTCGGCACTTCTGCTCGGCAACACGTTTCCTGCGCAGAGGCCGGCTGTTTCCGTCGGAAGGCGCGACAACTGTCAGCTTAAAACACAAGGAAGGACAGCGAGCGAAGACGATTCGCCGACTCGCTGACGGCGCGAGTTCTTTAAAAAATAAAGACGATGAAGACAGAACGGATCCACACGGCAGTATAGGGAGGGAGGAAGGGGGGAGGCGTCCCGCGACACGCGGGGCAAGGGGGTAGTGTGTCAGTTTCAGTGTTGTGCATTATCGCCCACATGAAATGAAATATACACAGCTTGGCTTGTCCGCCGGCCTAATCGGAGCAGCTGAGGCCGGACTGTAGAAACACTATTTTACATGATATGTACACGTCGACCTTCCGACCGGTAGCTGTCAGTGCTCTGCTAGCTCCTCTCGGGTCTTTGTCTGAACTTTCCTTTCTGAAAAGAAAAACATCCAAGATAATACAGTGACAAAACAGCCTCTTGCGTGATTCGCCGCGTCATGGACCGACCGTCTGTCCGGCAATGGGTTAAAATCTGACCGTCAGATAGCGCGGATAGAAAGTCAGGTCCACTCAGATTTGATGTCGAGTAAATACGACGTAAGAGATGGATCTTTTGCTTCTTTTTTTTTTGTATATATAAAACGCAGTAAAGATAAAGTAAGGATGACCTTTTCGTCCATTGGTTCGAGTTTGAATTCAGAAATTTGCTGATTTGCACCCAGCCAGAAAAGGGCTTCGTGTAATCGATTACTTGGCCAGTGAGTTGTAGAGCCATTTGTTAGGATAGTGACACTGCCCCTCATCCGCTTTAAGACAAATGATTTAGAGTTCCTGAATATTGTTACAGGAATACCATTCTAACCAAACTTTGCTCTGGTTAAAAACAACAGAAATTGCAAATTCGGAATATTAAAAAAAAAAATCAGGAGAAACAAAAGTTCCCTTGCGAGTTTGTACATATAAATCCTTACACCCCTATTTCGTTTGGACAGAGACTCCTGGTTCTTGGTAAAGCTGCAGAACGCCTCTGATGTCGAAATTAATTAATTCCTAGGGCTGGCAAAGGAGCTTCTCAACCCTGACGGAAATATCTTTGGGAAAAGCGGAACAGATACAACGGAAAAACATGATACAAAGACCAAAATATTTGAGTTGTTTTCCTTTTATTTATCTTTAAGTCACCAGAACTTGAGAAATGCGAAGAATGGGCCAAAAGTCCTGTTGAATGGACCCGCCACGCAGCCATCTCCGGTTCTGCGCCGGGGGCTTGTAAAACCGTCCGTCCACAATGCAGAGAAAGGATCGATAATCCCCTCTTTTCGTTGGCCCTCGGACTTTTGATTCTGTCCGCAACAAAACAAACAGTAAGCGGATGTTTATTCTGCGGATTCAAAAGTGACAAGGCAAATATTTTTCTTTATTTCTCTACTTACTGTCGATATTAAAGTAAACAAAAGGTGAAATTTCGAAGCGGTGTTGTTAACTTTCTTTATAAGTACCATGTTTTAACTGGTCCCAGAAATATCATTCAATCTAAATAGTTATAAATTGTAAGGAAACTATTATCGTTTGTTTTAAGCAGCATATTGTTCGATTCAGTAATGTAAATATTAAATAATAATCACGTAAAATAATGTGCTGTTTCCACGCTATCAGCCTTGATACTGAGTTGTTTCCTTTACTACAAAACTTGCTTAAATTCTGTTTCGAGCTTCTCAACTTCCGCATTTCTCTTTATGGAAATCCTATTAAAAACAATGTTTGAACAGATCACAAAAAATACAAGGGGCAGGAGTTACCTACCCCATTCAAACCCAAAATGGACTTTCGACAATTTGCCTTCATCACATCGGAGATTGAAACTTGTTAAATCTTTAGTTGCTGTTGTTGTTGTTGTTGTTGTGTGTGCGCGCGCACGCTAACTTTTAACTGCTTTGTTTCTTCTTTTAATTAGGGGAGACCGGGCTAGTTGTTGCACAGTTAAGCTGTAACAGAATCTGTAATTCCTAAATAAACGTATGGATGAGCTATAACCGATGCTGTATGTCTTAGCTTTCCATTATAGTCTATCTGTACATTTATTTAGAAATTACTGATGCTGTTACAACTTAAGCCTGTAACAAGTAGCTCCGGTTATCTCTGACATTCTTCAGAGAAGCCCACAGGCGGCGGGTGGCCATGGGCATAGCGTGACGGCTTACCGTTTGGCAAGGCCCGAGTCGGTCTGGCGACCTCTTGCAGCTACTTTCTTCGCCCTCTTCTGCACCAGACCATGTGCATAGCTTTGCTCCGGCTTCCTCTCACAGAAAATCAGAGACGCTTCTCACAGGGACCTTTCTGGTATTTGTGATAGAGGTTACGAGGGTAACTCTTGACTGGCTTCCACTTTGATCCTCCCGCTCAAAAGTCCCCGACCGTATCCAGGTAACGTGTTTAGACAACAGAGGTAATAACTCTACACCTCACCTGCACTAGCTCACTGCTGTCAGATTTGCTAAGACCTGGATGTCTAGACAGAGGATCAAAATGAAAGAAGGCCTCCTACAGACTGACCTTTAAAGTACTCCACATTTGACTGCTACTTAGATACTCAAAGAAATAGAGTGCTCGTTTGCATGCAGTAATTTGGCAAAGTTGGGTCCGAAACCATGACGAGAGAGGCGGTTCGCCAGGAAGAACAAATCTGGTATTCGAGGGAAAGGTATCTAAGATTTAATCTATTGAATAATCACATAAACTTTTCTTAAAGGTGGCATTGCAATGTTATGGTGAAACTGTCCTGGCAAATCTTTCACCAGTCTTTTTATTTGTAAGAATACAATTAGTTCTACTATGTGTATGACTGATCCTGGTGTGTGAAGTAATTGTCAACGATGTTGCCTCCACTTAATATGGCATAACTACAACGTTCACACATTATATATATAATCTAATTTTCTCACATTAATAATGCGCACCTCTCCCAAGAAATATATTTCGACATAAAAAATGCCGACAGTAAAAATCTGTGGTTCTGCTGTTGTTTCGTTTTACTTTCAATCTCAAAAGTTATATCTGACGAAAATTACTCGCTAAGGATATACTGTGCACTGACTTTCACCACACGGATAATTACCATTAGGCTAGGCTTCTTTAAAGATGTTTTTTAATACAAACAGTGTTTATTTTCTTTCTATAAACATTAGAATGGCAATTGTAGTTCAATATAATACATACTCTGATGGATGCTTGCAGACTGGTTTGTATAAATCTTGAATAGATGAACAGCTTTCGTGTTAAAGCTGAATCCGGTCTCGGTTAAATGCATCCACGGAGGCTCTACCTAACAGGTTAAATGTGAATAACGCACAAATGACGATACTTTGGTAACCTGATTCCAACCGTAAATCTCTTTTGCCGGTAGCATCGTGTCGCCGGTAACCTTCATGGAAATAAGAAGGTGGGACAGGTGAGTACTTACTTTGACATTTGAAGCAGCAGGTCTTTTCAGCGCGAACTCTCTTCTTGCACTGCAGTCTTGGGCATCGCATACGCCTGCATTTATGTTTCCCATTCTGGAGCAACAAACGGATAACACGAGACCGTTTTAAAATAAATCTAAACACTTCATTAAAGGGAGGAACACCTAAGATATCGTTATTTTCATTCATTTTCAGTGAGATTCTATTAACGCTGAAATGTATATAATAAAACATCATCATAATGAATTTGCCTTATTCGAACTGTTTAGCTATTCGAGTCACTTTTCTCGACATTCCGCCAGACGTGTCCCACCACTCTCACCAGTTCAACAAGATGACACATGTTAAATGACGATTTGCCTGCTTACCTCCCCTGCACCGCATCACGCAGACATATCACCAGGAAAAGTCCAAATGTTTTATATCATACTAACTCATCTATTTACGGAGCATAAAAAAATAAACTCCTCCTAACTATCCAAAGAGCAGATCTATTTCATGGTCTTTTCTTGTAAGACTCAGTTGAAACTAAAACCTACATATACATGAAAAACAAACTCTCTATTTTGAATGAAACGAGATACTGATATCATAATAAATTGATTGGTTCTCCGGTTCTCTCTTCTCCTTCCTTCCACGTGCACTACTTCAGCAGAATCTAATCGCAGAGTAAATTCAACTGTATAAACTTGAAGTTGAATAGGTTAGAAATCAAGTTGTTTCAGAAATACTATTACTAATTTCACTATCTCGCTACCGCCTGCTGTAACTTCGAAAGGTCCCCAATGAGTTAGCATACCATAAGAAACTATGTAGTTGTTTACTTTCAGTTTGTTGGAGGAATTGATTTAGAGGTTAATGCCGGCAGAATTAACTTCTGCAGTCAGGCACGAATTAAGTGAAACTCCAGTGAATCAGAAAAGTTCCGAAAGAAGAAGAACTGTTACAGATCCATCGTTCGTTTACTTTCTTCGGCAGGTCCGATTTTTTCATAATATAGATACTTTGCTCCTCTGTTCCACTTGGGTTCATACTGATCAGAAACATCGGTTCCAGATGAAGTATCTATTGCAAGCTCTTATTAACTTTATGATCATCGATGTCTCCAACTGACTCAGTAAAAAAAATTCCGCTGCAGTCTTCTCCAAACTGCTGGGCGTTGCTATGCATCAATGACGACGCCATCCCCTCAAGTTCAGATTACCTTGGAGGCCGAACTCGGACGTAAAACATGCAAACTTCGAATACTTATTAATCTGTAAAAGTACGACCAAATAACAATAATTAAATTTCTTTAAGTTAACCCACAACTTGGTTCTTTTCCTTTTTTTCTGCAAACTATTCTAGAATAGAAACTCGTACCTTTAGCGTATTTGTAGAGAACCATCTACAAAACGCTTCATGTTATAAACAAACGAAAAATACTAACTTACCTGACAGGTGCATGTTACACACCTGACCGCCCCGAAAGGAGTCACGTTTGGATGCCACCAAGACCCATTTTCGTACATCTTGCCATGGAAACTGCAAGCTTTAACATAAACAAAATAAACATACACAATTTTATCAAAATTTAATATTTTCATTATCGGGGGTAGTTTAGTATAAAATAAGAAAGGAAATATTACGGTGGACTTGGCAGCCCCCACATTTTTAATTCTAGTAGGACACTGCATACAGCAGCTAACTCCAAACCGTCTGGAGGCCGGTTGCCAACAGCAAAGGATAAAACCGTAGAAAGATTTTTTGGCGCTTCGAGTAGAGGGCAGATTTAGTGGTATCACCGGATGTAAGGTATAATTCTAACAGAAGAAGGTACATAGCAATCAGATTGTTTCTCCCCAAACAACAGCCACTGTCTCGTGTTTGACTTTGTTTTGTTGTTTGTATACCTAAATTGACATCGAATGTTTCTAAATTGAATTCATTTGTGAACAGAAAAAAAGAAAAAAAAATGAAGTTTATTTTTTTGTATCGATTGTTCCGTTTACGAATTATATTAAAACACAGTTAAGAATGCAGTCATTTCAAAGGCACATACATTCTACCCAAATGTGTATACAGGAAAACGTAAATTTCTATTGTAACTACCAGCAAAGAAAAAAAATATGAGTGTTAAAACAAGAATTGAAAATTATTTTTTTAAAAATAAAGGAAAAAAATCATAAGGGAGGTAACTGAATTGGTCCAGTTCCACTGATGTCATGGCCGGTCGTGACATAAGAAAAGGCGAGACTTCAGATCAGATGCAGATTGATATCCACAACATTTTAGAGTACTTAACGGTCAGGTTCTTCGTAACTATACATATTGCACACTTGATGCAAATTGAAAATCTACAGGAATCTCGAGTGGCGGCAAGAACGATGCTTTAATAAACAGTGCCATACCTCCGTTCATGTCCTTGTCACGCAAAGCCACGCTCATAGGCGGCGTGTTTGTGTCTAAGGGTTGTTGGGTATCTGCGGTGAAAAAAAAACGGAAGCTGGTTTAATAAGTTAAGTTAACTTTCTCCGAGATGGTTATAATCAACAGAATTCCAGAAAAAAACTATTCTTCGCTGATTAAAAAGAAAGGCAAATTGAAATGCAGAAGTGGTAAAGCCCATAGGTAAATGATAAATATTTAAAAAAAACAAAACAAAACAAATAAACGAATGTATAAAACGAAATTAAAACAAAGTAGCAACGAGAATAATTCAAATTAAAAAAAAAAATTGTGAAAGTAATTTTCAAATAAATGTCGTAAAAGGTAACGCAAGAGCAGGTCGACGTTTTCCGTGTATAATACAAATATTCAGAACTTTACTTAAGGGGAGACAACTCAATTTATGAAATAATCTTGGTGTTCTCTTATTTCTATATTCCCATTTTCAAAATTTTTTTTTTAATTTCCGAAGCCGGAAGCATCATCACCACTATCAGATCCGGTAACTTGATAATAACGTGATTGCTTTTTGTTCACGGAATCTACAAATCGCACACTTCAAACTGTACGTGGAAAGGCAGAATCTCGTGCAGACTCCTCCTCTTTTCTTTTTCTTGATTTTTAAGGAATTCTTCCTCTTCATGGAAAGGAAAGAAACTTCAGTATGTACGTGCGCACGTGTATATGCGTGTGTGTATTGTAACCGTCCGGATAAGTTATATTATTGGGCGATTTGTCGAAATTAACTCTATTATGCTAAAGTCGCTATGATGTTCAGATCTGGAAAGTCACCTTCAAACAAATAATTTAAGTTATCTACGTTAAACTAAAATTATATACAAATAATGATTTCTAGACAGTCACACGATTGTTTTTTATATATTTTTTTTTTCATATTCTCTTTTACATAACAAATCTATGCAAAATTTGTATTTTATCATGATTGGCTCTTTATTCAATCAAATAATTTTAAATATTTACCTTGGCCTAAAATTATATTTAAAAAAGGAAAACAATTGTGAGATAACTCATTATTTTAATAATAAATTTTCTACATTCTTATTTTGATTTGATTTTTGTTCAATGAAATTGAGATGTGTCCATTTTAAATGTAAAAAATTGATTGAGCGACTCCAGCAATATTTCTGATTCTTGCTATTGATGAATGCTTTTAAAAGGATAGAGATAAAGAGAGAGAGAGAGAGATGACGTCAGTACAGACAGAGAGAGAGAGAGAGATGACGTCATACAGAGAGAGAGGAGAGAGAGAGATGACGTCAGTACAGACACGAGAGAGAGATGACGTCATAGATGAGAGAGATGACGTCAGTACAGACAGAGAGAGAGAGAGAGAGATGACGTCAGTACAGACAGATGAGAGAGAGAGATGACGTTCAACTAGATGATCATAGACGAGAGAGTAGAGATGACGATACAGAGAGCAGAGAGAGATGACTCAGTACAGACAGAGAAGAGAGAGAGAGAGAGATGACGTCATACAGATGAGAGAGAGAGATGGCAACAAAGTGTTATAGATTCCAGCCATGATACAAAGCTAAGAACTTTAAAAGAAATATGAATTTAGTTTCTGCTTAAGAGATTTTGTGTAAGAAATAATATACAGGCCACGGCCAAAAGTTTTGCATCATCCGAGAAATAACAATAACAAAATGTATAATCTTCATTTGCCTGACCCCGTGACCCCTTCTAAGTGTCCAGTCCCACTTGTGGCCGTGAGACAGACGGAAGTCGTCTCACAAAGCCGTGCGTCCTCCGACACGGTAACGTGACGTTGTCGGCCGGGTCTGACCCGAACTCCGTCAAGCAAAATTGGGAAATTCTAATAGAGACAACTCATTCCTCCTCTCTGCCAACCCCCGTAATGGTTCTCTTCTTTAACGTCATATGTTAATTAATCTTTACAGGACACAGATAGACTGTGCGTGTTTCCGAAAGCTAGAATTATTCTTTTGGTATTTTTGTGGGGGATTTTTGCTGAATACTCTCTAAACTGGTGTGTAATTTAACGAAAAGAAAAACCCTGATAATTAAAATTAAAATGTTTACACTTTTCAAATATTTATCTATTCATTTATTCATTCACTGTTGTCTTATTCCATAGGGAACCGTAAGACTGGCGGGGCCGGCCGAAGGAGTGACCGGTGCACTCCTAACGACCTAAAGAAAGACCTCCCCTAGAACAGCATAGTAACCAGGGACAGGGAAAGAAAAACAAGAAGAAGCCATGCCATGGGCGGTATGCTAAACTTAGAGATGATCCTCAACGGAAGGCGAATCCGAGCCCTCAGTCACGCACTTGGCCGTCCGCTGCCAGTTCCGCGCAGTGTTTAATAAGTGTACTTTTCCAACTCGGTAGCCGACAGTTGAAACAGGCTGTTGTTACACTTTTTCTAGGGTTTTGAATGCTAACCTGTGCAAGGAGGGCAGCATTCACTAGAGTTCTCCGTCTTCGGTGATGAACTGGAACAGCTCCCTAGCGGACAGGATAGACGTCTGCAGTCAACCTCATTTTTACTTATCTGAAAGTGTACGTCAAGCAATAAGTGTTATGTCTGACTAAGGAACATATTAACAACTTCCAGTTTTCTTTATGCTAGATTAAATTTTATATACCCCAAGTAAACAAAGCAGATAATCCTTATACATTCCTTTATGGTTAAAATAGTTTGCATAATCAGCCACAGAAATCTCTTCTCACCCATATATATGGAGTACTTCCCATCCTGTTGCCAATTAAGTCTTTGTTTGAACCCTATGACTGATTACTCTTATGAAGAAAGTAAACAAATTAATTAAACATTCATCACCTACTTATTGACCAAGATACAGCCGACCCCACCCCCGCGTAATCGCGGCCCCGGTTATTCGCGGAATTTTCCTTAGAACCTAACCAATAATTGTTCGTGGAAACCCCCGCATATTCGCGGAATCGCAAATATCTTCCGCGATTTTTTATGGCTTTTTTCGTGGCAATATATATTTTTTCACGCTAAATTATTAATAACAATATAATTTACTAATTTTGTAATATAAATACTAACGTAAATTAAGCAAAATATCAATATATAATGAACGCTATTGGCTGGAGGTTTGAAAGTAGCCAATCCGAGAGCGTTATTCATTTCTCCTCGCTGCTGATTGGCTGCTGCCCACGAGGCGCTGTCTCAGATAGTTGCAGCCCAGCATCATCCCAGTTTACCATGTGTAGCTATCTCGAGTGTTTCTCTGAGTGTTTTGCTGAGTGTCGTATTTTTTATTAAATTATTATTATATATTTACTTATATTTTTTTATTATATTTTACGTTATATTTTGACGTTTATAGGCATTTTTATGGACCACGTCCAATATTTGCGGTTTTTCACTCTTCGCGGGTGCTCAAGGGACGTAACCCCCGCGAATACCGGGGGACAACTGTATAGCAGTAGGGGTCAAAATGCCAGGTAAACTACATGGTGATGTCTGGAAATGGTCCTCGCTACAGATTCGTGCTACCTACACATATATTATCGTGAACCATTTGAAACAATGAAAGGAAAATAGCGATTGCAAATTCTCTTCACCGATAACTGTTCTTTGATATTATCATTTGTAGTAAAATAGTCGATATTCCGAAAGATTGCCCTCCAGCTCTGTTTGCCGCCGTACAATCTATGAGACAGGTTGCTAGAGATGTGGAAATCTGGAAAAGCGATCTTATTAAAATAATGTAACTTATTACTTTTGCCATCTTCTTACTATTAAAGTTATTTTATACACCCGGCCTCAAGGAAAGCCCAGAATATAACAGGGGTCCGATCTCCTCTATCCTCCAGCTGCGGAAAGGAAAACTACCGTATGTTGGCAAAACAAGATGGCCAGGATAGATCAATCAAGCCTGATGGGCCGTAACAGACTTAAGCATTAGCAGATTTGTAATCCTAGGCAGAGCCTACTATAGTAATAGGTGAGCGACCACAAACGGAAGGTGCCTAAAAATTTTCATATGGCGGTGAACCTTCATCGCTAAGTACACCAAACTGTAAAGGTCAATGGCACCACCTACATTCCACCGATAACTGATAAGGTCTACATATCATAGTCATGTGCATGGGCCGCTAACGCATTATGTTAAAGAATACGGACAAAACAAAGAACTTAGTATAACCCAAAAATCGCCGAGACTAGATTGAGCCACTAAAGCCCGTCAGTCAAAGACATTAAGCCATACGGTTGATCAGCAGTTTAATGTAAATAGAACACCCACAGTATTCCAGACACTCGTTCTGTTTGAGTTTGATGATGGCAATAAGAATTCTTGTGTCAAAAAGTTACTTTTGAAAAATGTTGTAATGACAAGGAAGTAAGAAGAGCCTGAATTATCTTCTCAATTTTAAAAGATGATAAATTAAATTTAAAAAATAAAAGTACGCAAACTAATGAATGAAAAGTTAGAAAATCTATTTAATTTGTTTTCGCTGTTGAAAATAAATTAAAAAATATTGATTGTCTGGTATAAGATTCAAATAAATAAGTAAATACATACCAAGCAAGAACAGAGAACGCACTTGGCATACCCAAATGGGTGAACAAATGGGTGCCATGTTGTTCCTATCGGATGCCATCGATGATCGCCATCGAAGAAACACGTCTTATTCTTCTTTATCGATAATCGAACCAGCGGTTCATCTACTAAACGAAGTAATAAATAAACACATTAAATCGCACAGGTAAAACCAGTAGTATAAATTTAAATAAAAAAAAAAATTACGTACCCTCCTGTCTTGACGTGACCAGAATATCACGGTTTTTCTTTTAAAATCTAAATTAACTTTAAACTATTATTGGTAACAAATAATTTAGTAAAAATGCTTCTATATCAAGCAGGATTATTGCATGCCAAGCCATTTTCGTAATGAATACATCTTCCATTTGCTCCATATATATATATATTTTTAAAGCGCCTGTGAGGACGTCTTCGACTCAAATCACCGATGCACGGTTGCTTTAAAAATTCTGAACCGGATAGAAAAGAAAGCAAATTTACTTAATAATAATAATAATATCTTCATTTCATTATTAAGCTTTTTACGCGATAAATCAATTTATTACCATTTATTTGTCCTAAGATTTTGTACAAAGGTCTTTAAGAATTTATTTAATTATTTAGGAACACTAGTTAATCTTAACCTTTCATTATCGATACTTATATAGTTTAATGTGTTTTTTGCTGTTTGTTTGTTTGTTTTCTTTCTGTGTTTATCTGAAGCTGGCTTGCCTGCAGTATTTCTGTTAGTATAACAAACGAAGCAGCTGCAGGTTCGCTGTCTGCCTGATGGTAAATTCTCTGGATGCTTATATATATATACTTTTGAAGGCAATTCAACCTCAATGGGGACACAAAAGAAACAATGTTGCTAAATGATCCCATCATCACCATATTTTATGCAGCGGGTATCTCTACCCTCCGGCTCTTCTTCTAATGAAACCAGGCTGAAATAGCATCGTTCTAACATATTAAAATTTCTGTTTGTTCTGTTTGAATAACAGGCGTTTTTACTGACTGCAATTACTCTCTACTTTTTACATCTTCATTACTCTGGCTACACTTTTCGTCTGCACCGCCACGTGCCTTAGTCGCTCCTCCCCCCCCTTTCTTTTTACAAAATTTCTGATAGCTTTAAAAACGTTCTCAAAATAATTTGCATTAAGCTATTTTAGAAATTTTAAGAAAGAAAGTATATCCCACAATAAACAATGTTACAAAGTACCAAAAAAAACCCGGCTAGTTATCGCCCTTTTGTTTTATTTTTAGCGTGGCATATTATAATTTCGGGGAGATAACTCTTTCACAAACCGTTTTTTTTTTTTTTTATTCGCGGAAGCTATTTGTTGCTGTTTTATTTTTTTGTTTTGTTTTTTAAATATTACGAATAATAACTTTGATGTTTTCTAAACACAAAAATATGTATTTCCACAGGTCAGATTACGTTTAAAAAATATTTTTTTTTTTTACCTTTTTTTTTTTTGCAGTAAGAATATCTCTCGGATTGTGACTTAAAAACACCACATCAAGAGACATACATAAATTATTTCCCTTGTCATTCCATGTCAAATGGACCGGTGGTCAACAGCCGACCCCAGCCTCAGAAAAATTTGTAAAAAATATATGTTGTAGTAGATGCTTTTAGAATTCTAAATGTGAAATTTGAGCATCCCAAGTAAAAAATTGACCGAGATATGGTCATTTTTGTGCATAGTCCCCTTTCAGACTCAAAAGCATCATTGATTTTCTTCCATTTATGCCTACATTTTTTTACTTGTTCCTCTTTGGCTACAGATACCTAACTTTGCAATCAGGAAGAACATTTTACGTAGATTATGACTGTTCATTTGGTTTTTCTGTATCTCTTAACCCTTTCCTGTCGGCGCTCTGAAAAAGCGAAAAGAAATTTAGGCTGCTTTGTTTTTTGGCATTTTTGGTGGCTTCTTAGAGTACCTGCTGTACCATCCAGAACCGTGCAGATTGAATTTTAAGTATAAGATTAGTCATATAAAGACTAGAAAATGACATTGTGATGATATCTCAGTCTGAACTTGCTTTCCCATGGAAAATTGGCCATTTCAGCGGCCAATCTGGCCGTGTCAGACAATGTCAGCATGATTAATTTTTATTGTAAATGAAAGCTCTGATGTCCCGTTCTAACATATCCAAAATCCAACTCTGGCACTCAAGTGCTTCAATTTTTATTTTCACCATCTTTTTCGTGCGTCTTGGCAATATCGTGCATTGTTGCATCTTCGTAATGGTCAATATCATCAGTCTGAAAGAACGTTTTATGTAGATTACGAATATATCAAACATAAAGCGATTTCCATCTACAGTTTCTTCGTAAATTGGCTTCAAATATCATAGAAAAAGCAGCTTTATCAGTTAGCTGGCCAGGTCAGCCGGCCACACCAATAAGCAAGTAGGATGCTCATGTGCCAACATGCAACATATAACGTAAGGTAAATAATCAGTCAGATCAACGAAGAAGAGACTTTATTTCGCTGGGTACTTAGGATCAAGAAAAGTCTAACCACTTTTTCTTGCTCGTTTGTACTCAGGCTGTATTGACACTCCAAACTTCCGCAGATATTTGGTGTCACTGTACAGAGAATGTTTTAAAGTAGCACGGCCAAGATAAATACCCATTCCGATTTCTCATAAATTTGACATCACGATTTTCATCAGATCTTTGCAAAATGCTACCAACGTACCATTGGTTATCATAACGACAGGCAACATGTTTTCCAGGAATAAACTGATCGTCTGTTACTGCTTCCTCACCATAAACTGACACTCGTCAGTTTTTGTTCGTCGAAGCGATCAGCTGAAATACGGAACATTTTCAGTTTGCCCTTGCAAGGAATATAACAATGATGCGATCTGGTACCAGGAATAGTTTTTACACTTTTGTAACGAGTTTCCAGATCAAAGTTGCTAGTGTTTTGTTGAATATCTTCCGATGTGACGTATAAGAAATTTATTCCATCAACGTTAATACGCACCACTCATTGGAAGAGATCTTGCGGCGTCAAAATTTGATCGCTAGTGGTAGCTTGCAGGCCAGGCGTTTGGCGGCGCCGCCGATGCCATCACATGGGCTTTTGCCGTGGCTGGTCGCGAAAAAAATGCCACTCAGCCTCTAGCCCATAGTCGACAAAATGGAAACATAGATTGGATATATTTTTGTAATTTTTGTACTGGCTGGCGGCACCGTCAGAAAAATACACGGTTTTTACCAAATGCGGATAATCTTCATTTAACTTCTTAAGTATATGCGACTGGAACCGGTGAACGGCATTCGGGCCATGCTTTAGTTCATCAGGAATTACACAAAAACTGATCTTTACATCAGCATCACCCTCTCTAACGTAAACAGCGAACGGGTGAAGGTTCGCCTGAGCATAATTCCAGTGGTGACCTTGCACCGCATCCTGGATTATAAAGCTGTAACTCTCGGCGAAGAAGTATCGCGGTTTTTTCGTCGAGTTCTTCTTTGAGAGATCTTAATGTACTGGCTTGCGATTTAGCAATCTAATGGTGACAAAGTAATTTGTCGACAAGCTGGGTGAGCAACTGAGTAAACTCCTGCAAGGCTTCTCCACTGTAACTAGCTGGGTGCTATCAGTGTGAACCCAAATCAAGTTGCACAAAATTAGTAAATGGTCAGAAAAAAATGAAAGGAAGTAGGCCAAAAGTCGATGCACCTGTGCCCTGTGCCGGACTAACACTATGTCCGTACACCCTAACCCTTCGATGATCATCGGATGATTGGTGAGCGATATCAACGAGCACGTGCCGCATCGGATTCGCGGACTGGCATGATGATGAGGCAGCCTCTTGTGGTAGCAGCCACAGATTATATTTGTAATGAAAACATTAAGGTGTCGAGTCCCTCGCTGACCGATTACTAATCAAATGCGTGCGCGGACAGTGATAGATATACACCAGACACCCCATTGTTTAAGCGTCGGGAAATGGTTGTGTTCTTTGTCATTTTTTCCCCGCGATTTATCTCTCTTATTTTCTCTTTCGCGCGCGCACTCACATTTGTCTCGGCTAGTGTCGGTGAGCAGACAAGCTGACACTACACAGCCAACACGACTGAGCACACAATCAGGATGAAACTATGATTCCTTCAGCCATATGATTGATATATTCGTAATCTACATAAAAGGTTCTATAAGAATGGTGATTTTGACCATCTTGATGCAAAATTAAGGATTTCTTTGCAGCTTACGAAAGTGCAACAATGCACGATATTGCCAAGACGCACGAAAAAAGATGGTGCAAATAAAAATAGAAGCACTTGAGTGCCGGAGTTGAATTTTAGATATGTTAGAACTGGACATCAGGGCTTTCATTTGCAATAAAAATTAATCTTGCTGACATTGTCTGACACGGTCAGATTGGCCGCTGAAATGGCCAATTTTCCATGGGAAAGCAAGTTCAGACTGAGATATCATCACAATGTCATTTTCTAGTCTTTATATGACTAATCTTATACTTAAAATTCAATCTGCACGGTTCTGGATGGTACAGCAGGTACTCTAAGAAGCCACCAAAAATGCCAAAAAACAAAGCAGCCCAAATTTTCTTTTCACTTTTTCAGAGCGCCGACAGGAAAGGGTTAAGAGATACAGAAAAACCAAATGAACAGTCGTAATCTACGTAAAATGTTCTTCCTGATTGCAAAGTTAGGTATCTGTAGCCAAAGAGGAACAAGTAAAAAAATGTAGGCATAAATGGAAGAAAATCAATGATGCTTTTGAGTCTGAAAGGGGACTATGCACAAAAATGACCATATCTTGGTCAATTTTTTTACTTGGGATGCTCAAATCTCACATTTAGAATTCTAAAAGCTTCTACTACAACATATATTTTTTACAAAATTTTCTGAGGCGGGGTCGGCTGTTGACCACTGGTCCATTTGACATGGAATGACCCTTTTATCAACTTGTCCATTTCTTCTTTTTGTAAATAATGTCAATTACTGTTAACTAGTATTCTAATAGTATTGTGCGTCGTGCTTTTCATAATCCAGCGCCCAAATTATAAATAATTTTGTCTAAATAGCATAGATAATTAAAGATGCAGAATATATCGTATAATTATGCATAAATATGTTTGATATACTTACATACAACCATCTAAATATTTGCTCGATATACAGAGAATTGATATAGCTAAGTAGACACCCCACCACCCCCCGAGATTCAAATAGATCATTCCAGTCACATGATAAACTAATGTATTTTTTTAAAAAAAAAAAACAGGTACAGCCAAGAATTGGAGTTTCACAGAAAATAATGGATTTTGGAAAAGCAGGTAGCTTGGCGATTAGACGGTGGATTTCACAACAGGAAATTTCTAAGGCGCTGGGTATTCTGCTGTTGACTGTTGTCCAATTCAAGTGAAGCTACAAAAGAGCTGTTCACGTGTGTACTGAACGTCCAAAGCAGACAGAACAGAAAATTCGTGTTGCGAAAAGAAACGTGGAAACGGAACCACAACAGTCGCAGAATATCCAGGAGAACCAACCGTCGGAGGTTATCTTCACGGTATGGCGCACAGTAGAAGAACAACGGGGCACAAGCCATTCCCACAGTCGTAAATTGCAACGGATGGACAAGGTTGGCGCTGTCACTTTTCCCAGTATTTCCGGGTTTTACAGCCCTCAGAAAGTAGTCGCGTATGGGTTTGGCGCCATCCGTCCATCCATCCATCCAGGAAGGGGGTAAACCACGATAAAACACGTCAGTCAGCCTGTCTGTCTGTCTGTCTGACGTGATGTGCAGTTCGATTTGGGCCAACGAATTGGCAAAGCTAATGGTCTGTGGTGGAAATGTAACCTCTGCTTGCTGGGTCAACATTTCCGAGAGAGATTTCAGCCTGTGTGTCCAAGCGATCACCTGTACAGAGAGGGCGATGTTTCCTTTTTTGAATATGGTTCCCCAGCTCCCAATATCCATGCAACCAAAAGATAGAAAGAATCAGAGAAATTGAACACCGCTATGGCCTTGCTAATTGCTGTAGATCATCCCCCATCTGGCATGTATGGGTTAATCTCAACAGATCCCTGCAAATGTTTTCCAGTAAATTCATAACCCAGGACTTACTAATACAGCTTCTGTACCAGGAATGG
The DNA here is from genome assembly GCA_018389105.1 of Nautilus pompilius. Lineage (NCBI taxonomy): Eukaryota > Metazoa > Mollusca > Cephalopoda > Nautilida > Nautilidae > Nautilus > Nautilus pompilius. The sequence goes on from JACATO010001106.1 coordinate 219,771, forward strand.
GCTTCAGTCCAGCAATCAGAGTTACTAATCTTGTCCACATAATGGTTCAGCACGTTGCTGCCTTGAATAAGACAATCGTCTGCAGGCGAATTATTAACCCCACTCATATTTTTCCATTACTAAGTATAGTTCCAAAATAAATAAAATTCTCTCTTAGCTGTCTATTTACTTTTGTCAAATCTCTATATTCCCTTACATAATTTTTTGAAGATCAGTTAAAAGATAATATTAATCAGTTCAAATTACTCGAGTAATTGAGAAAGTTCAAGTGGAATCACTGGAATACGATGATCGAAAAAAATATCTCTACTGATTTTTTAAAATAATTTTTATTTATGATTATCATTAGCCATTTCATTGTCTTTAATTCACAGTTTTTATTTATTTATTTAAATAATAAATAAACCTAATAAATACGCCAGCAATAAAATACATTAACAGAGTATCATTATCGCTTTTATGAAGCCTCCCATCACCTGCTGAATTTATTAATATTTTATAAATTTAATTTGCCTTCGTATTTTTATAAGTGTATCCGAGTCTGAATGTGCGGAAGAGGAATTCGGATAATACATGTATACTACCTGGGCATACAGGACAACATTCACCGGTGATTTTGACATGATTCATGCATTCCAACAACGGGCATAATACTGGGTGGCATATAACTTTGGTATTCTGGAAAATAAATAAATAAATAGAGTTTTTATCGCCTTTTAGTAATAGTGGTAACGTTTAGGATAAGAAAGTACACGAGCGACAGGGGTAAGGAAAAATAGTCTGAAATTTTTGTAACTGCATCCAACCCAAGAAAATACTATTTGAAAGTTGTAGCTTCTCTTCGCGAAATTATCGAAAGCCAGTTAAATCTCCTTTACTGGTCAATTAAAGAAATCGATTGATTTATTAAGCTTCTTCTCCCAAAAGCTCATTTATTTCTTATTTATGTTATCATTGTTTCGGCATTTATTTAGAATAAAAAAAATAAGTTTGAAGCTGAAAATTGACACATTTACCGTTGTAGACCGACTAACCGGTAACTTGTCAGGGCACTTGAGCTGTAATGGTGACAAGGTGACGTGAAATCTTATCAACGATGTGTGTGAGCCTCAGCTTCACCCTTCATCGTTTCACGGTACTACCGAATTAAATATAAATAAATAGAAGATTTTGTCCGTGGTGGTGTTTTACAAGCTAAGTGCACTTATATATTATAGGTGTGATCTAAATAGCCTGAGCCGTATCGGTGAATCGTCACGAGGGCACGAAGGACACTCGAGATGAGGTAACGTTCAGAAGTATATGTTGAAAACTCTGGCCTGCAAAAGCCACATCCGATCAATAAAGTATTCTTCTCTTTACACGTTCACGCAGCGGGCAGCGCGTGATAAGTGGATATCTTTACAGAGAGATCACCCGGGTCAGATATGGCGAGCAGGTTCTCTTCAGGATTTTAAAGGACGGCTCATTGTTTTAAACACAAGCGCCTTGTTACCAGAGCGACGCCACGAAGACAGGGGGGGATATGTGTGTGTGTGTGTGTGACTTAGCCGTGTTGACGAGTTCAGGCCGCACTGACCACCGCAATAACACGGTTACATTTCTATTTGAATCTGACGAATATCGCACTACACAAGGGAATGACGTCGCGGGTGGACCCGGATGTTTCAGCCTATATTCCCGAAAGAAACAGCCATTCTGCGCCCGTGGGTTGTTTCACGTGTCCCCTCTCCCACCGACCGCGATATCACGGGGTTTTAAGCCAGCCGGAAGTCTTCCAGGACCAAGACCCCTGAAAGGCCAGCGAGTGCTCTGGTCCGGTCTGGTATTTATAGCGAATTTATACCATAATGGATATACACATTCATTTACAGGAATGTTAAATTGTAAGATCTTCAGGACATTTATTATTATTATTTTAATCAAAAAACGCCATGAGAAATCTCGTTTGAAGTGTGAGGAAGGTGGGATTATCAAATCGGGTACCCGCTCTTCGTTTGGAAACGTTCTGCGAGATGCGGGTGGAAAAAGAATCTTATCTGGCAAACTTCGCTTGCAAAATCCCTACCTTACAGCCGCAGGTGAAGCAGGAGTTGACGTTCCGCGGAATCCACGTTTCACCGTCGTCGTAAAGTCTCCCCTCATATTTACACTTGTACCTGTCCGTATCTTCTACCTCTGTCGCGTCCACCAACGTGGTCTCTATGCCGTGGTCACGGGACAAACGCCAGCACGTGTTCGGAAGCCTGACCTGTACAACGAAGACACAGACAAGACGCTTTGAACGGCTTTTTTAAAAATGAAAGTAGACGAGACACGCATTTACTCACGTACGCAGACGCAAGGTGGTGGGGGAATGCACGAGAAAAACGTGTAATTAATCAATTAAAAGAAAACAAAGGGTAACAGTTAGGTAATTAACTGGGTAATAATAAGGGTTGAATGTGGTTTTGTATAGAAAAAATTGGTAATTATAGAAGGAAAAAGAAACACTAAGAGCCGTCGAAAGGCAAACAGAATTAGTTCTGAAACATATAACGGATATTTCTCTGTACCATATAATTATTCTTTTACAACAATGATATATATATGTAATGACCCGGTACTAACAGAATTTTAAAATCAATAAAAATGACCCAAAAGGTAGATGGGCTACTGAAGCACGTCACCGACAAGTTAACCATTCGAGTTATCCTTGTTAGTAACTAATCTAAATTTATCACGTAAGAA